>JAQIXC010000822.1:0-19639 GCA_034697605.1 Metabelba pulverosa | reverse complement strand
TCTCTCTCTCTCTCTCTCTCTCTCTCTCTCTCTCTCTCTCTCTCTCTCTCCCAACTCTCTCGGCGCTCTCATCTAATATGAGAATATGATTAGTGTTTAGGAAATGAATGAATAAATCGATAAAATAAATTATTATTTATTCGATGCCTACGAATGCGGATTAAGAAAAATGCAATGAAGAGTGAGTCGAGTGAATGAGAGAGAGGTCTCACTGTTTTGTCAGCCCTTTTTGAAGCTTCAAATCCAAAGATTGATTCGAAATAAGTTTCTTACTCTGAAAACCACATCCGAACACATTAACTATGATTTGGTTTTATTAAATAAATTATTGATTTATTCGCTCAGACAGTGTCGCGCAGTCGGCATCTCAAACATCAAATACAGTCCTTGAGTACAGTTTCGATGACAAACGCGATTCAAGAAATTTTTATTCCAATTATCGAAATTAATTCAATAAATATTTGTATTTTCTACTCATCAATAATTTATACAATTTATAAAAACTAATAAACGGTCAAGTATATTTTCTCAAGTATAACATATTTTTAATAATATTATATTACTATCTTACATAGTATGCTAATTTACTTTTAAAATTAAATAAAATTTCATAATTTTTCATTTAAATATTTTATATTTTATTAGCTCACTTAGATTTTTAAATAATTTTATCATTATAATATTTCCAGCTAATTAATGGAATGTTAATAAAATTAAAATAAAATATTTTAAATTAGTTAAATTATTTTTGTTATAAAAATGGTATAATTTTTTTGAATACACTTTTATAGCTTTAGGTCGATTTGTGGAGAATTTAATAAATATTAAAAAATAAAAATTTATAAGAAATACGAAGCTTTCAGTTATAGTACATTAATTATTTTTGGAATAGATTTGTCAAGACTTGAGGCCAAAGCTCTTCGACAAATGGAAAGTAAAGATTAATTTCGAAATTAATTCAGAATATTCTGGATGTGTCGCCCGTTTCGAGTTGCGCTAAAGTGCTGTCACTTTCTCCTTACCCTTCGCTACAGTTTTGAAGTTAAATACAAATACATTATCTCTAATCACATTATATAAAAACTACAGATTTTTTGAACAAAAAATTATTTTGTATTTTCACGAAAATGTGGAATTTATTGCTAAAAACGTAATCTCAAACCAGAATTAGGATATTTGGCAAAAATAAAATAATAATAAAATAAAAAAAATCTATATTTCTGATGAATATTAGTGGCAAAAAAATATGGAAATTGAATTATGTTTAATGAGGCAAGACACTTTTTTACTGATATAATGTGCGCTAATATCTGATTCTTGAAATTCTTGAAGCACTTTATGGCGCAAATGACATCAACAAAAAAGTTATACATTTTTGAACTTATTTTCCTATTTTAATGTCGAACCGAATTTGCAAATTGAATACTAAGTATCGCTTTATGTTAATGAGTGGTTCGAGTGGTTCGCGAAAATCGGCGCAAATTATTGCAACCATTTCGCCGACGATTTCGTTTTCGCACATTATCTCAAGATATGTGTCGATTAAGTACTTCGAATCAGATATTCCGCTCTTTTCTCTTTGTTTAACCGACAAATAATACACAGTTCATTTGGGCTTTGATTGAAATTCAACGTTGGCGAATTGGAATTTTAAAAACAGCACAAAATTGGCGAATAATTTTTTGCCCATTCCAGACTACTATTTGTAGTGTTTTGTGCCATGCTTAAATGTGTTTGGAATTCAAATGCGTTTTTAACGATACAATCGTTTGAAAAACGCGTTTCGCGTTTCGGCTTCTATTCCGGAGACTCGAAAAAACTCGAAATATAACCGTAATTTTCGAAAATATGTGTAATTACTTGACACGACATAGAAGTGAAATGTAGTATTTATAAAATTATTAAAAAAAACATTTCAATTCATTAAAAACCATTAGACAGTCATTTATGCCGATTGTTCTTATAGTTTCTAACAAGATAATTATAGATAATTAAGAATTTTTGCGGCGTTTGCGATAATACTGTTTATGGATAAAAGTCATAAAATATTGGCGAAAAAAGTTTATGTTTTTTGTCGAATCGACGCTAATATGAAATGAGATTTAATGAATAATTTAAATGAATTACTGGAATCACATAATACTCGTTCGTAATGAACATAATTTTACTGTTTATTTAATTGATTCGAGACTTGCATTTTGCGATGTACTGGCAATCAAATTGACTGAATGTGATAGAAGTTTAACGATTTTTCCTCCGCTTAAGCACTGCGTAAGGCCTGGCAGAGACACTGGCAGAGGATTTTCGCGAATAGAAAAGCCACTGATATTGTGCGCTCCGGCCGACACATAACCGTCGGAGAGATTACACTTTTTTTCGACTCAATATTTGTTTTAATTCACGGTTTGGAGTGAAGACGAGATTCGTTTGGCACCGGTTTTAAGGATAAGTAACGAAAAGAAAGAGAAATATTATTTTCCTTAAGTCCAGTCAAACTGTTGTCAGTTTTTGCAAACAATTATTTACTTAATAATAGTTTTCTTTTAGCTTAACCTTTGCCTAACTGTTTGGTAGAGTCCACTGTAATTTCGAGATACAATATGACCCAAATGTTTATCATGGTCTTATTTCGATTCTTTACAAAATAGCTACAAAATTCTTTTAATTTTAGCAAATTTATTTTTATATTGCAAAAGAGCATTCTGTCATTATATATAACAGAATAAAAGTTTATTAATTTAAAAATTAAATAATTCATAGCTTGAAATATAATATACTTAATGTTGTGTAATATTTCAACAGTATTATACACACTTTATTGTAAATTGTGATTACTATAAATATGTCTAACCTGTATACAAATGCTAAAATAAAATTAACCTGTATAGTTAATTAAAAAATTATATAATGTGAATATATATTGCAGAATATTAAACAGATGTATTGTACTCGACTGGTCAGTCAAATAACGAGACAATAAGTTAAAGATTAGAATTGAAACTAATTTCAATATTTAATGTTTAATTCATACGATATGTAAATGTTTGGAACGAAATGTATTCAAAACAATAATAGCAACGAAATCGTATGCATTCACCGCAAGAATTGTTTGCGCGATATGTGGTTTGGTTTGCATATAAGGCTCGCAATTCGTGTTCGCATTTCTATTGAAAATTTTTATCGAATGAATACAAATTTAAAGTTAGAAAAATTAGATTAAAATTTAATTCTCGACTGCACATTGGCCTCGGTGGGATTTACTAATCAAATTTTACCAAGCTCTTTCAAATTCAATATCAATTTTTGCTTACTTCAAAAAATGCAAAATTTCGCCTTTTATCTCTATAAATATATACTATATATAATTCAACAAATTTTAATTATAATTTTCTGATAAGACTTTTATTTCATTTTGAATGAGAGAGAGAGAGAGAGAGAGAGAGAGAGAGAGAGAGAGAGAGAGAGAGAGAGAGAGCAGAGTGAAAAATATTCTTGAGTTGAAACAAATTTATATTTACTGAATATATTTGTAGAGTACCTTGTACTGTACTTGGTTAAAAATAATTATGTATTTTTCTCACAAAATACATTCATTGAAATCAAATTTGTGACAAAATTTTTCTACAATTTTTATAAATTAACAAATCGTTAGCCATTTCGCTGCCTCTCATTTCATTTCTATTTTGTTATTCTGTATTTCATTTGCTTTTTTCGTGAATTTAATCTAAAAATTTTCATTTTTATCGAAAAATATTATTTGATTTCCTGTTGCGTAAGACTGACTGCAACTAAAAGACATTTATTTTAATGGCATTTCTTAAGAGCAAAAAACTTATTATTATTATTATTACGTTTTGGTATTTTTTATTTATGCAAATTATAAATTTGAAATTTATTTTTTGCTTCCATTTCAGATTTTGCAAAGTTTGTATTTTCTGTTTGTTAAAACTTTTGCTTAACAACAATAAAAATACATGATATATATTAAGATAATACCTTTACTTTGTTTTAGCTTGCTAATATATTAATCCAGTAATTTTTCATGTTCTTCACGCCTTTATCCTAATAATACTTATTAAGAACAAATTCTATTATAAATTTATTTAAATTACATGGTAAATGCGAAAATTTTATTATAAAACAACCAGTTTTTTTTAATAATGTAATAAATATTAAAACTATTTTTGTTATTTTTGAACAATTATTCAGTAGAATATTTCTATTATTTTTGAATCAAGTATGTTTTTCGCTTAGACTGCAAAAATGGCAAATTCTGTTCAGACATTCGACAATAGCTTTTAAACAGATTTTCATATTCAACGCGAACTCTAAAAGCGAGTTATTATTTCATCGAAAAATATTTCCAAATTTTTTGTTAAATTTCAAAAATCGATTGAATGGGAAGAGAATGCGAACAAACATTTCCATTACGAATGTCATTCAACTTCGACTGCATTTCATTAATACTAAATGAATAGAAATTGTTTGACGAATAGTGGGGTTAATGCGTCCGCAGTTTTAAAGCATTTATTTTAATTCGTTATCACAACTCGAGTTCGACTGTCGTTTCGATACTACGAAACACAATCCGAGCGTAAACTGCGGCCCAAACTGTCAAAAGTGAATATCTTTTCATTCATTTCAACCAAATTCCTATTCTATACTTTAAGATAAAATAACTGTATAATTGCTGAAATTGCAAATAGCTACTAAATAGAATTTATTAATAATTTCTTTCTTTCTTTCCTTTCTGTTATTTTTATCAATATTTTGTTTTTATGAAAATTTATATTTTTATTGAAAACTTATTAAAACGAAAAGACGAATAAAAAATTCCAATCCATTACTCATACACTTGAACTCACAGTCGTATTAATTGGGAGTGACTGACGATAGGGCTTAACGCGATATCAGCTCAGGAATGAGCATGTTGCAATTTGCGAAATCACAAATATTATACATCCCAGACATTCAATTCAATTCAATTCTTAGCTATGTTTGACAATTAATGCATTCGTATTTCGAAATAAAGAAATTTATATTTCAAAATTTAGCATTTTTTGCTTGCTGAAAATATGCAGTATTTGTAATTTATACAATGCAAACGAACCTAAAGTCTGATTGTGTTTCAAGAATAAGCGTTGAATTGAAGGCAAAAACGAAAAATTGAATTAAAATTCCAAACTCGAGTTGAAACACGAGTCGAAGAATCACTGCTTCGAAAATATGTATTAAATTCTTTACTATTTCGCCAAAACTTTTCTTTTCATTGATTTATTTCATTGAATATTTAAGCAAGATTACATTTTTGAGAATTTGTTAAATAAAAATTAAAAAGAAAGTATTTAAAGAAGTTCGAATAAAATCAAAACACGAATTCGTGCGATATTTAAGATTAAGTTTTTATGTTTTAATGATTAAAATAAATGTAGAAAACTATGTAATGAACTAAAAATACATTTAACTTATTCTTAATGACAGAAATCTCTTTTAATTTCAAACCAATTCTTAATGTTTTTCATATTCACTGCATATATGGTGTGTATTAAAACAAAACAAAAAAAAATGTGTATAAAATATACTGTACAATATATGAGAAATATGACTTATTATATTCGAAGAACAAAACATTATATATTTAACTTTCGATTTTTCATTAATTTTTTAAAAGGCGTTGTTATGTTGAATGCAAAAGAAATATATGTATTAAAAGAGCAAAATATATAATAAGAAAGGTCGTTTTTTCTATCAAGATATAATATAGTTTTTAAATCAAAAGCCCATTTAAGACACGCATCAATTGGCGATCACGAGATGTGAAGAACCAAATAAGTTAAGCAAAAATATATTCCGAGTTTTCAAAACCGACAAAACGAGACATTTCTCGGGCTTATCATCGCTTGATTTGGGCGTCAGTTGAAGTTTTTCCATCACTTTCTCTCCTTTTCTCTCTTTCGTTGCTCTCTCTCTCTCTCTCTCTCTCTCTCTCTCTCTCTCTCTCTCTCTCTCCTGCCCTCTCCCTCTCGCCTGCAATCTCCCTTCACTCACACATCGAAACACACAGAGAGACAGAGTGTTGGAGTGCAGACAGACAATCAGTTTTGGAGAGACATAAAGGCCTCCAAAAAATAGTGCAGAATATCGTTAACTACTGATACCGAAGACGACGAGTACGACGAGTAGGACGTCGTTCGGTTCGGTTCGGTTCGAGAGCTGACAAAAGTGATTATTACTATTATTTTGACTCTTTTAATAATAAAGGCACAGAAAAAGTGTCAAAACCATAAAACATATTCGAACGACGCGTACAGACATACAGACGGGCAGTGGGAGAGAGTGTGAGAGAGACTACACCGATATTATTGACTGAGTGTGAGAGTCGCGACTAAAGAGGTGTTTATTATATTTCATATTTCTTTCCGATCTCTCCCTCTGTATATCAATTTTTGATCTCTGCAGCACTTGTATCGCAATTCTCTCTCTCTCTCTCTCTCTCTCTCTCTCTCTCTCTCTCTCTCTCTCTCTCCCCTCGACATGAAAATAGTTTTTTCTCTCAATCTTTCCGTATATTATATAATATTGTATTTTATTATATATTTCTCTCTCTGGGCATCAATTTTCTCGACTTTATGTATGCTTTGAAAAAATATAACTGAAAAATATTTTTTCTCTTTTTTTTACAAAATATTTTTTATGCTATCTTTAAATTTTTTTCGTAGAGAACAACTCATCACTTGTACAAAAGCTCAAGTCATCACTTTGTATCAGATTTTTTATTTTTGTCTTTTTTGTCATTAATCCAAATGTCTGTTAAATAAATTGCTTTGTGTTGTAAAGCGACTTAAAGCAGATTTTTATTCTTTTTGTTTTAATATTTATTATTAAAAAAAGAAAATATAATTCATCTAATTATTTAGTTGATTACATTTTAATATCATAACTCGAATTTATATTTTAACAAGTATTAAATTCTTAATATTACATAAACTAAAAAGAAGTTTTCACGTATTATATCAAAAAAGACATTTATTGACGATTTTAACTCAAATGATGCACTAAATTCAATATTTAAAAAGTTTCATGCTTAAAATTTGGTAACAAACTATTATTTAATGCATTTTAATAAAAAAAAGTACGAATATTTGGAAATTATTTTTGTTGAAATATATTAGAGAATTAATTGAAAATTGTAATTAAATTAATTAATTATTGATTTATTTTTCATTATAGGTAAGCCTTGCATTCGCATTGAGTGTATGTATGGATCGATTGAATGACAATTTTCTGACGAGAAGTCTAATTGAAAAATAATGAAAGAGTTAATGACAGAGACGTAGATAAATGCAAAACATCGAAGAGTAAAATTCGCACTAAAATCAATTATTTTTAATTATTATTACAAAATTTATGCAAAAATCAATCGTAAAATATCATTATTATTTTAATGATCGTATTTTGATATTTACGTCAAAATAATCATAACTCCAATCAATGAAAATGTGTTTTCGATTTCTAGATTTTATTGCAAATATATTTCGTTGAGAATGAGTCCAAAATTCTTTGAGTTTATAAAAAGTCAATTGAAATGAAAACTAAAAAGATTTAAATTTCAACTAAAGTATTGTATTTGCGAGGGGAGAGAGAGAGAGAGAGAGAGAGAGAGAGAGAGAGAGAGAGAGAGAGAGATGATCGATATGCGCGATCAAAGTTAAAGATGATCATGATACAAATACAGATACTGTCGATATAGTGAGTGTATGTACAGCAAAGAGTTCCTTAGCTTTTGGAAACATATCAATGTCTGTCCTATTGCTCTGCCATTCCTCCACTCCCTCCCCATCTCTTTCGAAATTCATTTGGGAGGACATGAATAGCGTTGGGATTCTCTCGAATTTAGTCAATCAAACGAATGGCACAAAAATACTATATATTTTTATTAAAAACTATTTATACTTTTAAAGATTATATTCAATTCGCTTCATATAATATAACAATAACTATACAAAATCCACTATTTATAAGGCACTGTATAATTTAAGTATATATCAAATTGCTTGCTTAAATTTGATTAATTTAACCAATAAATTTGCCGAAATAATTGACATTAATATCTGGGATAAAATGTCAGAATATATTTTGAAAACTTTCTAAAAATATTCGTCGAATTATATGTTATTTGAAAAGTTTTGAAGAAATATAAGAAGAATACGAAATAAGAATAAAATTTTGAAATATAAAGAAAAATTGACAAAAAATGATGACTAAAACATTCGTGAGATTCTACGAATTGATAAGTAATATTAGAGAGAAAATAGTGGATTAATGGTTGCTTTGACCCAAATTTTGCAGCGACGCTATTGAAAATAAAAACGAGCAAGGCACATATGCATTCCAATATTGAAAAATTTATGTTCAAATCGAAAACTATTCCGATGTATATACGGTATATGTGTTTTGTTTCGCAAAAGTTTTGCGTTTTTCACTATCGAAGACAAATGATCGCAAAATTTGAACCGATTTTTCGCCGATTTATTCATATTTAGTTCAATTCGTTTGTATTTCGAGAGAAAAAAATCGTATTTTTCTCAAAACTCAGAGACAATACATTAAAAGCAAAACAAATTCTCGTTTTAATAAATTAAAGATTGTTTTTCGTGAAGAAACAACACAAATCCGGTTGAGTTCCCAGATGAAAATGGTTCTGTGCGAAAATTCGCGATTTTTACAAATTGTTTGCTAACAGAAAAATTATACTTATCTTCTGCGAAAATGACAAGATTAAATTTAGAATTTCAATAATAAAAACAGAGAATTTGTTGGCATTATTTAAAAAACTTTTGTTTAAATGATTTTCATTCCTTGTTTTCGCTGTACATCTGTTCGGAGCATCAATTTTAAACAGAGCACAGGGAGGCCGGGCAGATGGGGTATGGCTGTGGGAGAGAGCGAGTGCTCGAAAAGTACGGTATAATCTGATTTTGGTCTTGCGTTGAGTAAAGTATTATTATAATTAAACACGATATGCCATATATGCCATGTATGCGATGTCTCGGCCCGATGTGTCTGTGCTGTGCTGTCTGTGCTGTAAGTCCTGCTCAACAACAACAACAGCACTACAGCTCTGGCGATGAGAAAGAGATCCGAAGAGCAGAACCGAAGAGCAGAAACAGCAGACTCTGAGAGCAGCGAAAACTCGTTTAGCATTTCGAGCGAAATATGAGTTTTTATGTCTAATTTATGAATGAGTGAGAGATGAGCGAAGTGTGAATGCAGTTAACAGTTAGCATGATATATTGCACACAACCTATTTGTATTAGCACCAGCACAGGCACCAACACCAACACCCGTACCGCTGCTGCTTATGCTGTTTTAAAATCTGCTCCAGATGCTAAAGTTCTCGGCCAAGCACCACGCGATTATCTCATAGCTCTCTCTCTCTCTCTCTCTCTTTCTCTCTCTCTCTCTCTCTCTCTCTCTCTCTCTCTCTCTCTCCCGCGCTCTCTCCCGGGCTCTACCACTTCTAAAATCTTGTTAAATGATATCAATCTGTTGAGTGAATTGTGTATTTGACTCACATATCATCGCGAATACAGCTTTAAGTGCATCAGTAGAACAGAGAATACATTTTTCAATACATTTTTTAACGTTAGACAACAAAACAGCAGTTCTTTTGTTGGACACAAGACTGATATTCAATTGTCATACGGCGAGTGTATATCGCCTATACATCGGACAAACAAATCCAATATCTTATATAAAATATAAGAAAAATATATCTAAAAACAGAAAACTCTCGAACGAAGCGCCGGAGAGGAGCAGAAAGAGAGGAAATTGATTAGAAAAGCGTCTTTCGCTGTATTTTTTAGGTCTTCTCTGTGTTTGTGTGAAAATTAATATTTGATGAGTCGTCGCATATCTCAGTGCAAAACAATCGAAAGGGTAGAACCGAATCGCTGCCAAAACACAACAACTATACAAACGCTTATATTTTGCTATATTTCGCGTTAATTAATCATTATTTGCGAGAAGAAAGACAAACCGAGAATAGCAGTGAAGTGCATGAGTGAGGCCGACGTGGGGGCACTCGGGTTGGGGGCCGGGACGGGAGAGAGATGTTTGTGCGATACGGTGTATTGGAGAAGCCGTACACAACTAATCAAAGCAAAAATCCAATGCAATCGCAATTTATTGCTCTCAAAGACGTGATCATAACGTAGGGATCATTTGTTTTCCCGATCCCTCTCGCGCTCTCTCCCGAACCCATCACTCAGTCGCCGACTCTTTTCGCGTTTTAATCAGACGTTTATGTGAAACGAAATACTGAATTCGTTTGCAGTTAACGAATAATCTCTAATTCGGTATAATTTCGTCTCATTTTCTTCGTTTCGGATATAATTTCTAATCATTTCTATAATAAACATTAAAAGACATTTTTGCGCTTTTCGTTTGTTTCCACGCAGACTAAGAATGTATACTGTACATGGCAATAAATGTTCACATCATTAATCCTGGTTACCAAAGGGGAATGATCTAGCAACAAAAAGCATTTTGACATCTATTATCATGCATTTTTATTTTTAAATATATGACGAAACTTATTTATAAAAATAACTTGTAATAAAAATTTATAAATAATTATTTTTACTTAAGTGGTTGTACCATGTTTATCTACTTCTATAGCATGTATAAGGTATATTTTAAAAATTATATTTTGATCATTACTTTAAAAATTATATATAATTGGAATATAACTAATCCCTATGTTCGGCAATAAATCATATTTTCTTTCGAATCTTTTGTTTAATATAATATATATTTTTAGTTTTTGTTTTGTTTCGAACTTATAATCTGATGAAAAGTATTTATCGGCCAAACAAACAGACAAACAATGTATTGATAGGCGATTAGAATCTTGAGCTCTGGACTCAAATTATTGAGTGAATAGTTGGCGAAAGTCTTTTGGCCGTAACTGAGCGCCGACTTAGTCGTCGTTGTCTTGTCGGCAGTGTTGGGGGAAAGGGAATGGGAGGGAGAGAGGCATTGATAGGTAGGGAAACATTTTTATATAAGAAATTAGTGATGAAAAGAGAGATCACATCAGACTTTATGTAAGGCTTGGGTTCATCTCAAGCGTAGATAAGTATCAAAACGCAGCGAATGCTCTGCCGATGAATAGCCGTTTGCATTGAGAGCACAGACTCTTCGTAATCAAAGTCCAGTCGACGTTCAATAGAATAGGAATCTCTCATTCAATTCCATCTCTTCTCCACTCTCTCTCTCTCTCCCACTCCCTCTCACTCGCCTCTCCTCCTCTCCTCCTCTACTCATTCACTCCTCATTCCGGGTCTCAATTGAATACAAACCCGAAATACAGAGCACAACGACACCACCCGATCAGCTATACGGCACCGGAATAGCAATCGACGAAAATATAATTGAGTAGAACTCAACTTTTATTTATTATCAACGCTTTTATTTAATTATAAGTTTTATTCATTGCAGCCAATCATTCCCGCGTTTCTAATTCAATTGAAGTGAAGATAAAATTGTTTCGAATTTTATACACTTTTTTGTTTAGAGATTTCAAATGCAATCTAAATTCACCAGTCTAAAATTAGCTTTTTATCTAGATAAATTAGTTCCACGGAATTATTTTTGATTTGTTAAAAATTATCTATTAGCTAAGTTATAAATGTTTTATGAGTATATAAAATTTTATTTTTAATTACATTCCATATCTTGTCATTTGCTTTATGTTTATAAATAATTCCCAAAAAACAAGAAATTATTGCTTAAAAAATAAAACAACAATTTTTGAAGTTTGATATACAGAGTAAGCCTACTTTTTAAAATGCATACATTTTTGTACAATTAGCTTACATACACTAAACTTACAGTACACATAAATATATAATTCAAAACACAGAGAAAAAAATTCACAATAAATCAATCAAAAAAAAGTGAAAAATAAAATATAAAAAAGAGCAGAAAATGAAAAAACTGGTGAATAGAAAGCGTAAGAGACAGTCATTTTGTAGTCATAACACGAAAGGAGCAAAAAAAACTGCAAAAATATATTACAAAGAATTGGAAGTAAAACACAAAAGAAATAAAAAGAGAGACGATATGTAAAAATATTTTTTGTGTATATATATTCAATATATATAAAACAAATAGCATATCAAATAGGGATGTATTCCTGTATTTCCCTTTGATTTCGCGTTTGGATCCAAACAATACATACGAATGGAAACATAAAGAGAAAAAGAATGAGAAGAAAAAACAATGTTTTCTGACTATAAGGCCAATAATATATCGCAATAACAAAAAGAGACATAAATTTATTTATTTTTGTTTTGCATATAATTTGATCGATAGAATGACGAATATTCTCTAATCTATTATTCCGTAAATTTGTATAACATTTTCATATTAGGAGTCAATGCGTTATTTTTCATTCTTTCTCTACTTTTTTATTATTCGAATCGAAAATTTCTGTTTCGAATCGATTCGCTTCTATTCAGTTGTTGTGCTTTCAAATCGACTTCTCATTTGATATGTAGTCTTAAAAAAAAGTAGAGAAGAAATGATCGATTCCTATGAACACAGTTTTGTATATTTCGCTGCACTCTATGCCAGCGATAAGTCAGACCATAAACTAACGAACGCTTCGAGAAAAACGAGACAAACGAATGCGAATCAGAATTAGAGAACGAAAAACAAAATTCTGCTCCGAATTCTCTTTCGGCATACATTCTAAAATAAACGAGTGCAATTTTCTTTTGTTGCATTTTGATGTTACCTTTCACATTTTTTTATTCAGATTTCTGTTTTTTTTTGTAGTCATTATAAATATGAACTTTTTTTTGCAAAAAGTTTTTTTGTGTTAATTGTGTTAAATATTTTAACTCAATTTGAATTAAAGCGATTAACTCCTATTTTTTGTGTTTAAAATTTGACAAATTATATTTTTAATGCTTGGTAGTTTTTGCAATAATTTATCATAATTTGAGGCTTTTTTCAAAATTTTATATTTTTGAAAATTTTTATCATTTATTGAAAAATAACTATTAATTTCATGTAAACAGCAATCAATTCAATAAAAAAATATAATATATATCGGATTTGCATTTTAATGATTCAAATCCATTAGACTTTTTCGCAAATATACATATTTACACAAAAATGAAATATTTATTCCATATTTTGCATTGCAATAAAAAATAGAAAGGGTTTAGGAATGTTGGGCTGTATCTACACTACGAGCGCATACTGTAGATAACGAATTAGATTCCGAGCCGAAAGTGATAGGCTGTACACGATTGAGATGGTTGTGCGCGACACTCATGGCATTCAGCCGGTGCTGTCAATCAGCGCTTGCACGGATCGGAGCGAACAGTGCGCGAGTAATACGAAAAGCCGGCGGAAAAACATGCGAACAATCAATTAATTTCTTGAATACATTTTACGCGAAGATTAGAAACCAAAGGCAACGGCAGAACCAAAATCAAGAGTTCATTGATTAAGACGTCGAAAGTGTGAAAGCATTTCAAAGCAATCAGTGTCTGCTATCAAACAAAAAAATCCTAAATTAAATCAAATGCAAGTTTTACACCGAAAAGAATCTCTTTGACATCATATTTAATCATTAATCAAATTTAAAATGAATAGAGCACCGGCAGAGAAGTAGTGTGAGCAAGTGCATTTTTGCTCGAAATTAATTAAAATTGCATTTTTTCCAATTGAAACTTTGCGCCCAATTAGCGCCGAAACAGTTGTCTCGCATTCGCATTGTTTCGGATGTATTGGAGAGTTCAGTAAACTTTGACAAATCAACGCTTACTCTAAACCCAATCCATAAATGCCTTAAGTATTGCGATTTCGTTACTGTAATTACCAATTAGTCGCCAATTAATCCAATTTAATGGATGTTTCGATAAAAGTCCGGCTAATGTTTTGCTAATGACATATTGCATCTTGGTCTTAGGTCTTAGTTTTGCACTGAACATATACGCACAACTACTGTAGCTTACTCAAACAATAATTATTTATATGAAAACATTACCGATAATCAAGTCGAATTTTTATTTTACTTCCACTCACTTTATTCATGTGCTTTTTGTTTCTTAAATTTGCTTTTATTTCTCCATTTTCTGTACTTCAAGTTTTCGAATATAGACTTTGAATACGTAATGAAAAGTAGTATTCATTTGGATTTCTATTTTTTCAATTTCAAATGCGAAAAAAGTATTTTTTATCTCAAAGTATATATTTTCGTTCGCTTATTGTCATTTATTTTTATGCATATCAATGTAAAGAACAGTTAGAGTAGAGTAGGTATGGGTTCGGCACTCGTATTACGCGAAGCATTGCTCATATTTCCGAATGTTTGCAGTTTTGTTAGTCTCGGCGATAGATACTCGCGATCGACGGCTGCGAAGAGTAACTAAAAGACTAGTTTCGCAATCGAGTAGCGAATCCGTGACCTCTTCCGTCGTCGAGATGATGCCACTCGTCGTCGACAACACTCTATTTGTTTTTATCTTCTTATGTATACATTGTATTACTGACTGAAATACATTACTTATGTCTTTAATGCCAGTCATTTGTGCGATAAATAATATGCATTTTTCGGGCTTAAGGAAGATCTTTCACTAAAAAATAAAAACTTCTTTTTATATCAAACTTCGAAATTAAATTGCATTTTCTTTTTTCCATCTATTTTGCCTTGAATTTTAATAGAATTTTGCATTCTAGTTTTTTTTACTTTTAAGTCTACTCTAGTTGTTTATGTGCAAAGGAAGTATCCGGGTTATTTCAACTGCGCAGTGCATTTCTCAAATTAAAAGTATTGTAACATTTATTCTTGTGTCGAGAATGTGTTTAATTGAATTTTTGACCAATTTTTGTCAGAAACAAAAATAAAAATAACTATTTGAAACATTTACTGCCAGATGTTTGGGCAAATATTTTTAAAATTAAGAAGCAAGCGCATTTATCACAGGGAGTTCGCTTGCACATTCCGACATACCTACGAAACACAGAGCGACAGTTTTTATTGTTTCACTTTAGGACAAAAAGAGAGATATAAAGACAAAAATCTGCAATCGAATGAATTTCGACAATTTATCTCTTTGTTGGGCATATTTTTAATGCCTTTGCTATTCCTGTGTCAAACCAGTATATACTGTATAGAATACACAGCAGTATATCCACTATTGTATTGATATTTCAATTCTCTTACTCTATATTTGTTTTTTGTTTTGTTTTTTTTTTCTGTCAGATATGAAATTTTTATATTTGATTTGAATTTTGATGCATTAGTTTTGTGTCGAACCGTGTTGTCGAAGTCGAACATATTTATCATGTGTCAAATCTACTTTCGCAACATATTGGCCTTTGCCGTCCCGTTCCCCTCCACTCCCTCTCCGCTCCCTCTCCGCTCTCTCTCTCCATCTTCCAGTCCAGCACTCACTTCGCTTTCAATTTCGAAAGGATTTCCTCAAAAATTTATACAACAAAAAAGTCTTTTGTTTTTTAAAATGTTTTTTTTCCGAACAAAACAAAAAATTTCAAATCAGTTTAAACTTTGTTTTTATATCAATTGTTTTCTAATATTTTCTTTTCGCGAAATTACATAAAAACATTTTTTTTCCAAACAAAAAGTTTTTTTTCGAAATTGCAATTTGATTTCAATAAATTTTTAACTATTAATACTGAAAATGTTTGGCAAAATTTGTTAGAAACGAAAGTTATTTTTTATTGTCTGACGTGTTTTGGGCGAAAAAAGAGGAATGACTTCCGAATTCTTCGATTCTGTGTTTGGAGTTTGAATTCTTGCATTCATTCGATTCGAGTAAAGCGATTGCTTTTAGATTTGTTGCGAAAACAGGCGAAACATCGCTTCGTTTGGAAGTCCTAACGAAAAGAAATGACTAATAAGTGACAGGAATTCGAAGAATAAGAATAAGAATACGTTGTTATGAACGGCGAGAGTGAGTGAGAGAGTGATTGAGTAGTGATGCGAACGAAGCGAATGGGAAGTAAACGTCACAATCAAAGAGCAAACCATTTATCTCAATAAATCAGATCTATTGCCGATCGCTGTCTCTGCCAAAGGTAGACCATTCGCGACACTACCTACGCGACCGACCTCTCCCGCACCCCTCACCCACACACCCACACTCCCCTCTCACCCACACACTCTCCCCTACTCTCTCTCTCTCTCTCTCTCTCTCTCTCTCTCTCTCTCTCTCTCTCTCTCTCTCTCTCTCTCTCGCTCTCTCTCTCTCTCTCTCTCTCTCTCTCTCTCTCTCTCCCAACAAAATTGTGCTTAAAATGCATTTATTTTTACAAAATATTTGTGTTTTAATATAAAAGCTTTTGTTTTGGATTTCAATTTTTAGTTTTGATATATTTTTTTTGTTTTTCCATAAATATTGATATTTTTAAATAACATTTTCCAAACATTTTTAACGCTTCAATGCAATCGTTATCCGGAATATAAATCAACTTTTCATTTGTTATTTGGTTTTTGCATTTAATTATTTTAATTAAAATAATTTCGAAATTCCAGTTTAATTAAGTGTTAACTTCATTCCATCCATCGATTGCTTTCACTCTCTTCGCGAATATTGTTTGTCAATAGACTGACGACTCAATCAATTTATTAATTAACCTAAAATTCTAATTGCAATCAAATTTATTTCTAATTATTTCCAATAATATAATTAAAATTTAATTATATTTACGAAAAACATTTGTTTCGAAATATTATATTTCTATTACTATACTAAATAAAATACACTGCAAACATAATTTTAAAAGCACTTTATATTTACAGTATAAAGTGTATAAAATTAAATCTAACACAAAAAAATAATCTAGCTAAAACTTAACCCGACAATCAAAACGAGTTACAATATTTACAATAGTTTATTTAGGAAAAATGTTCAGTTTGAAATAAATCTAAAAATACAATTCGGGTTCAGAACGATTGGCAGAGAATTGGAAACTCGAGAAATGATTGGATTGAAAGCTGGAAAACAATACGAGAATGTGTGGAGAAAAAAGTCGACACACAGACAGAAATTGTTTGAAAGTATTTTTCGTGGATTTAGAGTTTGATATTTGTTTCAATTGAATTATAAAGTGATGGACAAGAATCGGTTCAGTGGTCAGTCGCCCACTGGGTTTGGGCGCACATTGTGTTTGACCAGAAAATAACGGCAAACATAGGAGAAGTGAACAAAAAAATTTTATAATAGATATAAAATACCATTTTCTCTGCATTTCAATCCTCTTGTAGTCGAAGGGAAGAAAATATCTAAAATTTCGATTTTATGTTATTCTCTTTCAATTGATTACCACCGAAGCCAAAGACAAATAGAGCTCTAAATTCTTAAAACTCGTGTTCTCTCTAAGACTCGAAAAAAATTTCGCGAAAAAAATATATTTCAAAAATAGGAAAAAATCGTTTGAAATATTAGTCCAAACTTTATAGTATTCAATCGGTTTTAAAATATGTACTATATATTACTTTCTTCAATATTAAAACGAGATGAGCAAATTTATTACAGTTGTTTGGTTTGATATTTTCCGTTTTTAATCATGCTTAGTTTTATTCTGCGCAGCCTTTTAGCCGTTCGAATGTTTAATGTTTTGCTACAATAAAGACTTCGAAGAAAAACATTGATTAGATTTTCGTATAGAAAAGAGTTTAAGCGAATGATTCGCATTTTACCCCACATTTTAAACACGACTTTTCGCCGAAGAATATGAATATTTAGTTCATTTTTTCGAAAACATCAAAACTGTTTTTTCCTCTCTTCGTATGCATTAGTGCCGTAAACCTAATCTAATAAAGTTTCGAAAATCTATTTTTAGATTTTCATATTAAAGGTAATGCATTTTATATGAAAGCTTAAAACGTTAAAATATATACAGATCTTTAGTGCGCCGAGAATAAGAAACAGCGTAAAACATGTTCTTCATTATTTCATATTGTTGTATTTTTCTTCTTCTCTCTCTTGTTACACAAGTCTCGCCTATTCTCTCGATTTATTTCATTTGGCGTCTCTTTTCGCGAAAATAATTTCTTTCTTTTATTTCTCGTTTTGTTTTACATTTTTACTTATTGTGGAAAAAAAATAAGAGCAAAGACTAAAATAGTTGCAGTGAATAAAACAAAAGGAGAAATACATTAAAAAATTTTCTCGTCTTTTTATCAAATTTCCATTAAACAAGAAAAATACGAAATTGTTTTTATGTTGTTTTGCCACTGCATTTGTTGTGCAAAAAATACTCTAGCTAATAATCTTAGAAATATTAAAATACATGCAATTTATTATAATTTCATATTATATTAATGTAAATAGAATTTTAAAAAAGTTTCGCCGTTGAAACTGCTTGTTTTTATAATAGAATAGAATAGAATGTAGGAATATTAGTGTCGAGATTATACTCGTAATACATTATCTCATTAGAGGCAGCAGTAGCTCAGAAGTGATGCCTAACTTAACGCGTTATCCATCCGATACGTGACATAAAACATGCAGTTATTCCGTCAAAAAAACTTCGGTATTAACGGAACGGCGTCTGAGGGCTGAATAACGGCGAACGCGTCGTACAATGCCTGCAAACGTTCTTAAACTTGTTAATAATGCCTTCCATCGATAATCCCCGGATGAGTTATTTTGTATATTCGGTTTCAGAATTATACAATGTATTCAAGTCTTAATTTATTGCAATATTGCACTGCTCCTCTGTTGACGAATAAATTTAATTAAAAAACATTTTTTATACTGAAATTTCTATACAATTAAAAGTTTGATAAATTATTAAATTATCTATAAATTAAAAAATTATTTTTTTATCACAAATTATTCTCTAACAGCATATATTTCATATAATATACGACTAACGATATTTAACAAGATTCGTTTTTTTGCTTAGACTTGTATTTTATTGAATAGCGAATAGAATGGATATGCGATAAACGGGAGAATATTTCGGTATTTTCATTGATTTAGTTTCTCAAAACCGATAGTCATTGTGGCGTAACTTCAAAAGAGCAGCGAATCCTATCTCTTCACTCTATACGGGGTATAGAAGTGTAATGAAATGGTCAGAAGTCGGGGGAGTCTGGGAGAGGGAGGGGAGGGATGGGAGGGAGGAGAGGGAGTGGAAGATAGAGATTGTGTTTATATTTATTCAATTCCTGTCTGAATTCGAGCGAAAGTCAGTAGTCCTGAACGGAATAGATATGTTGTTCTCTCGAAAAGGTTCTCCGAATTCGTACAAAAGAGTTGAACCGATTTTTCTACTCAGACTTCAATGTAGTTTTTTCGGAAACAATATTTATTAAATAAATGACTTTTTCTCGAAACTCATTACCGATATAATGAATCAATCATTTTATGCGTTTGTTGTAATGTTTTTCTGTTTCTAATCATATTTTGTTGGCCAAAAAAATTTCTTTTAATATCGCAATTACTTTCTATACGTTCCGACTAATGACATAATATAATCATTTTTGTGAAAACAATTTTCTGACGAAATTTTTTCTTGTTAATATAAAATTTATTAAAATAATAGGAAATATGTTTATGTAGAAAAATTGCGACTGTATAAAAACAAA
>JAQIXC010000821.1:0-19653 GCA_034697605.1 Metabelba pulverosa | reverse complement strand
AAAGGTGACTTTTGATTACATCTTTCAAATAAATATGTTAAATTGTTATAAATGCTTGTTAATGAAGGCTCTTTATATATACTTTATACCCGGTATGAGACATAAGCTTAAGTTCTTAAAAGTCCTATAGTCTTGAAACGAATGAATGAGACGTTTGTTGACAACTATTTCGAATTGAATCAGACTTTAAGGCTAAACCCGAATCGAAGGACGATTTGATGGTTCGCGGATATAGTACTAACTTCGGCAGAGATCACCTCAAGTCGAAGGCTCTCATCAATCCTTTCGATCCGTCGCACGTCACCATCAAACTCAACTCAAACAGACGGCGCTGGACTCATGTCTTTCCTTTAGGGCCGACAGGTATTCCATATTTCTATATTCCCTAATACCCAGCTATTGATTGATTTGCTTTTAATCCTATTGTGAATACCAGGCATTTTCATGCAACAACATCACTACCAGGTTAGCATGTTCATTTAGCATCTACTTTACATCATGCCTAACCCATTGCAATCTATGAATAGGCTGTTCCTCAGAACACTGCGTGCACTTTACTACCATCGGCGGTCTGCGCTGAACCCAGGGATCAAATGGATTCGCAGAGTTGTCGGAAGATATCAACGGTTCAAATGAAGTCATCAGAACATCCCTGGAATACAACCGGAAGTGACAAGAAGTTGACGCTTAAGAACATAACGAATAACTCGAATTTGAGTGAAAGTCTCAAAACAAATAAACCGCAAACGCGAAGCACTTCTATTGGGTTTAATAGCGATTCCTCCAAAATGCTCTCTTCAGTCCACTCCGACAAGAGTTTGTTGTGGGCCTGGGGTGCCACTGGCGAACAGGAATGGACTCCTGCCATCACTACAGGCGTTGATTGGAAGTCACTTGTGATGCCCGCCTGTCTGCCCATCACTACGGGTGAGACGACTCTTCTTCTCTTCCCTTAAGGGTATAAGTAATTAACGAGTGATAGGAATAGGAGTAAATAAAATAGATAGCAATGATAGCAATGCATGCATTTGTGTCTAACGTATCGAAGATATGCAGCGATACAACGGATTAGGATTAGTGGAGAACCGATTAATGGGTTATTTGATTGTTGTTTAATGAAAGAATTTATCGATTCATAGGTGAGTAGGTTAGACCTTTAATGAGCTACTATTAATATGCAGTACATTTATGCCAACAATGATGTATAAATATGATACATATTAATACTGTATAGAGAATTAATAACTATATTGTAATTATGAATGCGATTGCATTCTAACGTTTGAAATATTTTGTGGCGAATGACAGACTTTCTGCCGGATAAGCGAACTCTACAACAAGATTACGTCACATACGGCTATAATCTGTTGCCCGAAGACCAAAGCGCCGATTTGCTGCAACAGCGCTGCTATCGGGGCGAAGAGGACGCGAAATACCACCAACCGCTGACTACAACTCAGGTGTATTTGGAGCTGATATGTCAGCGCTTACAGCAAGGCTTCCAAATCATATTATTGCCGAATTCGACCCAAAGTGTGGTCATTGGCGGCAAAGCGCGGGAGAAGTTTGAGTACGCGATGAGCATCGGAAGGATTTTTCATGAATTGAAATTAGACGACAGGACTATATATGTGACTAACTATCACCCGAGACATCCCTACCCAGTCATCAAAATTCATTACTGCTATCGAATCCGAACCCCAGACAACGAGACGTATGGCGTGTCTTGGGTTGACTTCACGAGCGAGAAGTTAGAGACATATAAATGGAATTATTTGGATAACTACACCTGTATGAGGGCTGACGGCGAGTATGAGCTCCGGGAGGGTCTCAAGTATTGGCGCTTTCGGCTCCTACTGCTGCCCTCAATGCAATCGATTACCAAAACTATTATTGATAAATACCTTTGTGGTGAAGACGACTACCCGTGCGATCTTTACCACGACTTGAGCGCCGAAGAGAAAGTGCAATTACAGGACGGATTCATTCGTTTCCTCGAAATCATTAACAGAATCAGACGACCGGCCAATGCGCGCAAACCTTATGTCAAACCTGACAACAGAAAGCCTGTCGGCAGTCAGGCAACGAACAGGCGTTTCAGTTCGAATTCAGTGCAATTGCCGGCGCCTTCACTCCAGAGCACCCAAACCCATACCAATCGTATGTCGCAACCGCTGGACATCAACACAAACGACGGCTCTTTGTTTCGGGAAAACCTAAATCTCAGTCAATCACAGACTATGAAAGTCTTGAATTCACATAAACTAAGTCTAAACGTAAGCGACAAACCCGTCGACTGCGATGAAGTGGACGGAGGGGTTGTCTCGACCTTTGCCTGTAAGTCACCTATAATTGAGTTTGAATTGCCTGCGAGTGAGGAGTCGTTCGACGCGAATGAGACTACAAAACGGCTAAACATTCATTCGTCTCATTCGGAAGTAATCGAATCGATGAAAAAAGCAAAGTTTGTATTGATTTCTATATTAAACTCATTTTAATCGTATTTCTAATACTAAACTCGAGCCCAAACCCAAACCCAAACCCTTATTAACCCGACAGTGCTCTCAACTTTCTCAACAAAACGGGAGGTTTACCGCCGTTTACGTTCATTAGCGCCGAAGCCGTATTTTGGGCCAAAACTAATATCGACAATGTCTTGACTGAAGGCATTGCCATATCGTTGTTCCAGTCGATGGTCGAGTCGGGGTCTATATGTCACGCATCGGGCGATAAGACACAGCCCTTCAAACACGGCTTCTATTTGTATTGCATTATAGACTCAATGAATGCGAATATTCTGTTCAGACAAGAGAGTGATATTCATATGTTTGAAAAGGAATGGATGGAAGTCGGGATTGTCCCGCAAAGCAGTTTAGCTAAAAACTACGAGGAATGGTACTCGACTGCACACGAACTATACTCATCTGGCCTTACGTCGGAAGTGCAGGGTATGTCTAACTGGTCTGAATTGGACCGAAGCTGTAATTCGAGTCAAATCTAACTCTTCGTGAAACCCATTTTCAAGACTTCACTTTCAAGAACACAATTCTCGACTTAGACGACGGCTCTAAGAACGGGAGAGTCGAGTGGGTGAACATCAAATACCACAGCGTCTACGACCCGGAACAGGCGTTTGAAATGATCATCGAATGGATGGTCTCGACCGGCAACTCCATCGCCGAAATAGTTATGGGTTGGAGTCGGAAGACAACAGCCACTGGACTTCATATGGGTCTGAATCTTGAGTTCCACTTCTCCGAGACTTGGCTTTCAGTTCAAACATTAACTTAAATTCAATTTAAACATAAATTTAGTTCCGGTTCCGGCCGACCCGTTCGCTCTGCCATTCTCGAGCAAATCGGATCCATTGAGAGGACCCGTATATATAACGTTAAGTGTCGATAGTCTTCCGAAAATGGCGACAAAACTACTCGAAGGTTAAGGTTTTGATTCGATTTGATTTCGAGGACCGAAACAAACATTTCCTCTTTCTCTTAGGCGAAGGACTTTTCAATTTTCAGGAACGGATTTTAGTTAAGTTCGGATTCATCCCATTCCACGACCCGACCACTGACAACCAGAGGCAGTTCGTGCACGTGTCTGGAAGTATCTTCGTAATGATCCCGAGCAAAAACCCGGCTTCTTCGCCATACAAGAGCGCTCGCAAAAGAGGCAAATTCCTCAAGGTTTGCACCCATGGGTTCTCTACTCGAACAACAATTTCTCATTTATGCCACTCTTTGACTCTTTGATGGGTTAATAGGTCGACGATAGCGATACGGCCTGTAGTCCGCACGAGGAGTACATAACGCGTCACTTCAGTGGCGAAAAGAAAGCGATAGACTCGGCGCGGATCGACGCCAAAGTAAGTGAAGCCAAACCTGCATTCCTTTGACTGAGAGCTCAATCGTTGGTTTCGTGTCGGTTGGCACACAGATTGGATTCCTCTGGTGCTGGAACTACATGATCACAAAGCGCTGGAAGACTGGAGTGACCGGCGATGAGAACTCGATGCGAAAGATAATGCAAGACTTCCGCGCCTTTTGTTCGAACAAAAACGACAGATTAAGTCAGTTTTGGGAGAATTACAACTTGAAGGCCACCCAAGACGACAGCTCCCAATTCAGTATTTAGGCTACCGGTGCTTCGATTCGTACGCAAATGTTACTCTATCTTAATTAGTAATTATATTATTAACGACAAATATTTTTACATAATTTTGGTTTCGAATTAAAGTGTACATCAAATTTGTATATTTTTATAATTAATAATAATTTTAAAATAAATTACAAATTATATAAAAGAAAAGACAAATTAATAAAAGTTAAACAAAATTTGAATCAAAATGAGAGATCAGTGTTGAGCTAAATAACTAATTTAATTTTGTACAGAAGGATCAAATTAAGATGTTTAGATTTCGAATTCGGATATTAATACAATTAATTACATAGTAGTTTTTATCAGATTTTCTATACATTAATATGTATCATACCAATAGCTGCAAACAATCGATTCCCCAATTAATTCGAAATAATTGAGTATTTATTTCGCGAATTTCTATAACTCAGATATGAATGACTTAGAAATTACTTTAAAATTCAAAAGTAATCTAAAGCTTTAGCTGCAATGCAATCGGTTTTTAGCTAAGTTTATATTATCATTACTTAATATACAATAAATGTGCAATGCTCTCGAAAAACAATGGATATAAATTTTTACATTGATTATACATTTCAATATTTAATCTAGCCTAATTTGTTATAAAACTTCTATTGTATAATTGCAAAAATATATCATTTGTTTTTCGAAAGCCTCAGTTGTTTTGTATCAATGAATATAAATGCGATTCTGTCGTCAAATTAGTTTGTGTTTAAAAAATCTTACGAATGAATGGCACAAATAGAATGTATTGAATAAAGTTAAAGATAACTTAAAATTAGTCAATCATTTTGAAAATATATTAAAAGTTGGATTAAAAAACAATGACATCGAGAGTGAGATTTATCGACAAAAATATCAATAAATTTTAAGTAAACAGAAAAATATAAAATCAGAAAAATGTAAAAATATATTTTTGACGAATTACTCAAAAATAAATTGAATGATAAAATTAAGAAGAGAATATATTCAAATTTCTTTTCATTGATTTAGATAGTTAAAATTTTCAATTTTAAGAAAAATTAATTTTATAAAATAAATAATCTATTATCCTATGAAATGGAAGTTCTTTTCATTAGTTCTATATTAAACTGTTTAAACTGTGTATTAAAATAACTGCAAAAATAATCACAACTTTAAAAAGTTGGTAATCACTAGAAATTATACAAATTTGGGCTTTAAATCGAAATAAACTTTTCTTTTTCTTGTAAGAAAGTGATAAGTTTAACATATTTTAGCAGAAAGTGGATAGATTTGAGAATCTGTTAATTTTCAAATCAAAACTTATTATAAACAGCTTAAATATATTTAATAGCATTCATACTTTATTCTAGAAAATCGATTGCTATAAAAAATAGCGTTAATTAAAGAAATTATTGAATAAAACTCGAATCGAACTAATATTTTATGCGCGACTGGTGTTAATGCAAACAATAATTTGTAAATTAATATCTCTATAGAAATGGTATTTTAAGAGCACTTCAAGAAAATAATAAAAGAATTGCAAAACTGAATGCAAGAAATGAGTTAAAGCCGTCATTTGATCGCAGATTTTGGTTGATATCTAAAATGTTTTAATGCTTACTATAAACTAATGATAATTAGAGTTGAGTTTTGGTGAAGGGTTTAATCAAGAACATTTTGTCGCCCTTAGGGCTGGTATATATCGGTGCCTTCTTGTAGTGCTCTATGAGTTCGTCCAAAGATCCAAACCTTCTCTGACCGATACAGTAGACGCCTTCGTCGTAATGGACGCGGAAGTGCTTATTCCGCACCGGAGCCTTCAACGACACCGAGTAGTCGCCCACCTGTTCCCCATTCAGCCCATTCGCCGGCCGACCCATTCGACGCACGCATACGCAAACACAAACATTGCATCAATTCGTCTGTTAGACTGATCGTCATTTCAATTCTATTGTACTGTACACTGCAATTGCTACTAAGTATACACTAAATTCACAATTTCTCTGCCAATATCGCTATAAGTCTAATCTAAATTTAATAATGCACTAATTTTAGCCTCATTAATTACTCAAGGAAAACAATTGAGGTATTAGTGGGTATCATAAAAAAAGATCATAAATATTAATACTTGCTTAAACTGTTCATTCATAAGATCAAATCGAGTCCGCCTGAGCTCTAACTTACTCGTTATATGCATTAAAATAATTAATGCCGAAGTTATTCTCAATCACAAAAATTACTAGCAAGATGAAATTGGATTAACTTAATAGAAGACAACTCAAGAATTTGTTGTCTTTAGAATCGATTATCAAAAGCAAAATGTAACCACAATTTTAGGCTTAATAATATTCTAGCTAAACTTTCATTATCCAGAAATATTCACGCTAACTTTACAGTAATACAGCAATTAGGATTGAACTTGGTAAATGGAGTGCACACTCACATTGGTCTCGCTGTCCCTAATGATGAAGTCGCCGTCTTCGGCCATCTCGTTAAGCCATTGGTCGCACTGACCCCTAGAGATGCTCCCGTAGTACCACAAACGGTCGTTTACATCCACTTTATTGTCGACCGGAAGCCTGTTCTTCGATTGGAGTAGCGGGGAGTGGATGCCTGAGCCGACTACTTGTTTCGAGTTATCCTTTTGGGCACCAATAGAGTGAAGAGAATCCAAATTGTCATCCAAGTTGTCGTTGACGACCTGCACGTAGTTCTTCGGCACAAGGCCTACCTCCCCGTGCTGGTTGCGGGCCTTCCACCAGTCGGGGTCGTTCACCGGGCGCTCAATAATCTCTAATCTTTCGCTCTTTTGAAAACTGAGTTCCTCTTCGTTTTGAGAGCGAAACGAATACAAAGCGATTACGAAATCCAAAACACAATTAGCTGTCGGACTAGTGCTACCGTTGCTGGACATGACAGGAGTCCGAATGCGAGTGCTCTCTGAATTCGATTCGTTCACTGCTTTCACGTTCTTAGACTGCAATTGGTTTTGTCGATCCAATCGGTTGTTAATCGAATCCGAGTTCTCTTCGCACACGTAGTTCGACGGAAACCAACCGACGGCGCCGTTCGAGCTGTAAGAATGGGTTTAATGTAGGATTAGAGACCATTACGGCGTATAATAAGTATTGTTTGGTCTCCCGTTTAGCCCTTTTAGCCACAGATCCTAACAGCTATTGCTTAGCGTTAAAGATAGGCCGGGAGTCGGCCGAGTCGGCCAAATGGGTTTCGATAAATATTTTCAAATCCAAACCAATTTATACTTCAAATCAATTCAAGTGATAACTGAAGGCTTAGGTCTAACGAGAGTTGTGTTCAAACGAGAGTCGAACAGACCGTAAGAGAGAATGAGAGACAAACCTCTGGCCCTTCCACCAGCCATCAGACGACTTCTCCATAACCATCACTTTGGAACCCTTGACTAGAGATAACTCGTCCGACTGTTGCGATTCGTAGTTGTATTTGACATAAGCCGTCACTTTCAGGTAATTAGTGCTCGAAGTCGAGCCCTCACTATAGGCGCCCACTTTCGGAGCACTAATGCCTGGCCGCGGAAGACTGTTTGCCGGCGACGACGATATGTTGATATCAACGCCTTTGGTGGCAATGGGCGACGAGAGCGGAGACGTGTTCTGACGGTACGAATCGGTCTTCTTTCGGACGCGTTTGCGGATACTGTCGAAAATGGACGGCTTTTCGCGCTTCACGTAATTGGACGGAACGAATCCAGACTCGTTGCGCGCGTTCAGCACTTTCCACCAGTGCTTCGAGTCGTCCAACAGCACCAGACGCTCGTTCTTGCGGAGGTCCAGTTCCTGCGAGCCCTGTGCCGAGTAGTCGTACTTCGCTATCACTACCACTTCTTCTCCACATTTGCCTATAATTTCATTCAAATATTAATTCCAAACAAATAACTAATTAATCCATTTCTGACCCGTTTTCTGGTTCGACATTTCACTCGTTTCCGACCGACAACCGCGTGATAACAGCCGTCGGCAGACAATCGGGTCGACAGACACACAGATGGCACTAATAGACCGGTCGGTCGGTGATGACGATCGGCACTAAACCTATCGAATTAGTGCCGCACAAGTAGTTTGACTCTCAATTCAGACAATAATTATTGTTTTGTTGACATTCGTTGGCAAAGGAAAACATTATTCACTCAAAGCTTAATATATATAAGGCTTCAGACTATCAGCCCTACACTCAGTCCTACGATACCCAACACTGTTCTCTCTCCCTCTCTCTCTCTCTCTCTCTCTTTCTCTCTCTCTCCTCCCTCCCACTCCCTCTCTGACTCACTCTCACAGCAATTACTGAAATAAAGTATTAGAATGTATTGGAGTTATTTACATAAAGTGAAGTAAAGTTTTGAGCGATAATTATCAGTTGTCTAATAGATATGATATAATGAGTGACTATTCAACTAAATTCAGTAATTATGCAAATATTGGTCGAAATGTGTTTCATATTTACTAATTTCAACCTCTATTCGAGTGACAAGTTTCTCAATCGCCGGTCAGTTTCTATTCGCAGTTCTGTGCATAGAATCTATGGTTAAAAACAATACAATAGACTTGAGTCTCACCCGAGCCCTAACTTACTCTATTGCTTACACATCAAGTACGTCAACATTCAGTTCTACGATAGTTTGGAGAAAAATAAACAATACACTCTAATATTTGACTCTTTAAACAAGTTTTAAAATCAAAGTTAAGTTACGAATGTCAGCTGTTTTTACAAATTAATTCAATTGAAATCAGTTTAACCGATAATTAGTTTGAAATAAATAAAATACACAATTCTGTACAACTGAATGGCAATTATATACGCAATATAATGGCAAATATTATTAACCGGCTTAAGAGGTAATTAAAATTGACATAACATTGTGTCGGCATTAATTTGAACTTGGTAACTAATTTAGAACTGTTTAAATTGCTTGAAATGTGAATTTGGTTTTGATGTACAGAGACTTCGGGGCGAGTGTAGCGATCCATTGCCTACCACTGCTTTCGTTGGCCTTTTTGGCCAATTTCTCGAAATACCATTTGTTTGCCAGAAGTTCGTAGCGATTGTCTCATTAATCAATCATTTGATTCGATGCTAATTATGGACTAAACTTCATATTTTCAGCCAATTATTGTTTGACTGCATTCTTGTCTTTTAATTACGTTTTACTGACACTTGTATTGCATAAAACGAAACGAATTTCTCGAAATCTCATCATTTGTTCACTCGTTCTGTCGATTGGTTTCGCTTTACTTTCCAATTATTTTCTATCTTTAGGTAAAAATTTGAACCGAATTTGTATTAAACAAAAACCAAATTATTTTTTAATTGATTTATAGATTCCTTTCTATTGCTGACAATATTTGCATTTTTATCGAATTATTGTTACGTCTCAGCAGTGAATAAAATGCAATTTGACTTCAAATCGAGTTTTTCTTTCGGAGAACTACTGATCGTTTGTCAGACATCAGTGGCATATCTGTCCACTTGTGTCGGATGTGTTGCCACAAAATTAGTCAATTCATCGCAAACTCACTTCTTCTGCTCGAAGAGTACATCAAATCTTGTGATTCAAGTATTTTCTTCTAAAACATATATTTAGTAATTATTTGATGTAATCTTTCAATTTTAGATTCTAATGATTGGAATAGTTTTAATAATTTTATCTCAATTGTACACAATTCGTGGCTATTCCAAAAGTAGTAGCATGGCTAATTTTGCAGATATACTCAGTATATCTTTAATCATATTTGCCATTTACTTACTTCTAATGTTTTTAATCGAAACAAATCCAATCATTTGGTTAATCCATTTCATGACTTACGATCAAAACCGGGTAATTGTTTTGAATAATTTTCATTAATATTCATATGATATTAATAATTATGTTTATTTTAAGATTAATCTATTGCTAATTTGGACAGTCATAACATTATTGACCTTAATATTCACTCACATCTACTCAACCAAAGCGAAGGCTAAGGCGAACACAATAGTCCGGAAAATATTTCACATTTCGGTTTCAGTCGTTTATATAATTGGTTTGAAAAAAGACATCACTTTTTTGGCTTTTTCTTCGGCAGCCGTTTTAGTGATATTTTTGTTGATTGAAGTAAGACTTATCTATTTTGATCATTTCATTACATGTATATCTTTACAAAGCTAACACTTATCTTGATGAGAAAGTTAGCCCCAATTAAATTAGCTAGATAACTTTAAATTGTTTTATTAAACTGTACTACAGACTGAATTACAGAATTGCTGGTGATGGTGTAAAAAGCTTAGATATCATATGATTTTTAGTGATTTTAGTGCAGAAATGCATTATAAGAAACACTTCTAAAATGAATCTGTAAATTTTATATACTCTGACATCGAAAATAGGTTCTTCGAGTGAGAAGAATACCTCCATTTGGACATCGAATTGAGTCAATATGGGAGACATTTAAGGACGAGAAGGACAGAGGGGTGTTGACTCTATCGCACATCTATTTGTTGATCGGCTGTTCTCTACCCATTTGGTTGAGCCCTTCCCATAGCAAAGACGACTTGTTGGCCCTCTCGAGTGGCATCATATCCGTCGGGTTTGGCGACAGCGCCGCCTCTATTGGAGGTTCTCTTTTCGGGAGAAATCGATGGAAGGATTCGCACAAGACTTATGAGGGAACTGTTTGTGCGATATTGACTCAAGTGATCAGTTCTTTAGTGATTATCCAATATTTGTTACCACATATGGAAACGAATTTACATTTGATTTTAATACTCACTTTTGTGGCGACAATGACGGCACTAATTGAAGCGAAGATCTCTGAAATCGATAATTTAGTTTTACCGCTATTTCACTATATATTTACTGTTGTTTTAATCTAATTAATAAATATCTTGATTTGAATCACAATTTTCATGTAATTTGTTTCTATCACTTGTGTTGGGTTTAAAATTACATGCATAAAATTGGGTTGTAATAAAATTGTAGGTATTACCTGTAGGTAATTAAAATAGACTTGCTAAAGTTATAAGTTTAAGGGATAGAAACTGGTCTAAAGTATTTAAAGGTTCTAAATTTGACCACTTGTGTTGTTATCAATTATAAGATAAATTATTGCATTTTAAAATTTTATTAGTTTAAAACTTTTGCTTGGATTTCGAGTAATATGCAGATAATATTAGCATAGTTTTGAATAATAATCATAGATATAATCGAAATTGAAATAGCAAACAATATATTTTAAATAGTCTTAAGTATAAATTAATAAATACTTGCTTTACACTACTTAAACCCCATATGCTACTATAGTAAATTACAAATATTACTGTATATTATATTTCTAAGTTAGCCCGAAATACATTGAATGTTTAATACGAGTATTATATAATTTACTTTCTAATTTAGCCAATGCAAATTACTGTAAATATAAAAAATCTGCAAGAAAAAAAACATTAATGCAGTTTTATAATTTATATCAAATTATAAATGATTTATAAAATGCTGCATTTATTTTGAATATATTTTATACATTGTTTAACATTGAGATACGTATTGAGATTTGGTATAACATTGAGATTTGGTATAACATTGAGATTTGGTAATTAAGAAGTTCATGCATTATCGGATTTATAAATATTTTATAAATTTAATTATTTGAATTTAATCTTACATAGCAATTTGGAAATACTGTACATTAGAACATAAACATTTTAAATCTAATTTAATACTACAATGATATAATTATTATATTATATTATAATATATTGAAATTAAAAAATATTTTCAGTTAACCTAAGTAGAGTAGCAAGACAATTTATAAAATAAACTTTACTAGTTTTGTTAGAGAAAATGGTGCAATTGACAATGGGGCAATGGGTAAGAATTAACCACGGTAATTGTTGGGGAATTTTTCTAGATCATTTGCCATTATGATGACATTAGCCATTATGAGCTGTATATACTGTATCCACAACTACTCAGACCATTGCTTTGACCGAAATTCTCGTTCAGCCAACTCGAAGAAATGTGAGGGTATTCTCGTTGTCATCTCCGATACGTCAATTAGTAGTCCCTGGCCTTCGAGTTGTGTGAGAAAAACCAATTTCGGTTTTAACGTAAACTTAATTAGTTTGCAAATCTTAACAATTGATTCATGATACTCTGGCAGATCGCATATAGTATAATACAATGTATACAATTAGAGTATAGAATCTCTAATATACTCGACATACTGTAACCGACAGCACTGACCCGGAGTGACAGACTCTGTTAGTCTCGTCTATATCCTACCACACAGTAGCTGATAGAGTGGAGAGTATGGATAGATTGGACTGAGTGTGGACTGAGTGTGGACTGAGAGAGGACTGAGAGAGGCCTGGAGAGGAGTGTGTGTGCATTGCGAAGATGAGGCAAATCGTGGACTAATTGAAGCGTTCGAAGCGATGAATGGCTTCAGTGAATGTGTGCAGTATTGCCAACAACTCTCGCATTGAATGCATTCGAAACGCCTATTCATGTAATGCAGAGCTAATACTCGAAGTAATGAGTTTATTGTGTGAATCGCTATTTGTCTTCACTTTCACCACTACTGCAACACAACAAACATAGCCTTCTCTGCACTCACTCTTCAAATTATCAATTCATTAATCAATTGCTTAACGAGTCGTTGAATTGTTTCAAAAATGTTTTCATCGTTTCATTCCGATCGACACAAGCGGTCGACAAAAACAATATTTAATTTGTGATACAATCGAATCGATTCGATATGATCTTCGACTCAATTCACTTCAATTCACTTCAATTCAAATAAATATGTGATTTATAACTCAATTTGAAGTTATTTTGTTTTGCATTTAACGTAAATTTCCTAAAAATTATGTGTAAAACAAAACAAAACTTTTTTAAAAATAGTTTTTACAAAACATTTTTGTTTATAATTATAATAATAAAACTGGGATTAAGTGAAACGAAATTGAATTTATTTGTAAATAAAGAAGAAGTTCAAACACTTTTAGGTATGTCTTCTCATGTCTTCTCATCTCTTCTCGTCTTCTCACCTCTCGATCGCTCTGATCCTAACCATTAGCCCTAAACTCGAATTCAAAACTCATTATTAATCCATTCACTCGACTCTAACGAATAATCTGTTAATCCATTGAATAATTTAATTATACAAAAACTGAACTAATCTTTAGTTTATATGAAACTGATATCAATTTTTGCAATTGTTTGCAAAATCAAAATCAATTGTTTTGTTGATTGCATACAAATCAACAGTTGGTTTATATTAGTATTATTTGAGAGAATCGAAAATCAAATGCGAATTAAGTTTTCAAAGAGTTTAATACGATTTTTAAAATTCAAATCTCATTTAAATTAGTGCTGAATATAATAGAAGAGTTTCGTTGCATTTGATAGCATTCGTGAGTTTCTTGTGTCAGTCGAATGTCTTGTTATTTGATCCGCATTTACATAACATAGATAATGGCGTTTTGCACCTAATCAGTGAATTTAGTGATTTGATTGACATAACCTGATACTTTGATACATGCTACAATTATAGCATTTCACCACTACCAAACTATTTCTCAGATACCTGTTATGCGTGATATGACGTGAAATAATTGGCAAAATTAATGTTTTTTAAAATAATATCTTTTATTAAATTAATAAATTAGAATGCAAACATTTTGTTTTTACCAAGATACATTAGAATTGTAGGAAAATAATTAGCAACTGATTTAACTGAAGATATAGATTGCAATGATATGAATGAAACTAAGTTGAGATGACTTTGAATGGAATAATTAGCGCAAATGTCGTCAATAACTCGGGTCTCGAGTCCATCAGTCGATGTGTGAGTACTTGTGGTTAAGAACTGATTGTCTTTTGTTTCGATCCAAATAAGTGGCGAAAGAGTTATGATTATTGAGTCTTCTTTCGCACACTTTATCCAAAAATCGACTCAATTTGACGGCATTTGTCGAACCGGGAGCTAAGCTCCTGACCTGATGACAGTCGACCACAATCTCATCGGCGCTGCACTCCTCGGCCAGAGACGACATTCTGGTCGAGGAGTGAAGGGCCGAAAAGTGAGCCGAATCTGGTTTAGTGGCCACAACTAAAACGGGAATATTTAGTTCGAAAAACGACTCCATATCGAAGTCGAACTCGTCGTTAGTGTTGACGGGGAAGAGGGCCGACGACAGGCTGGCCGTCGAGTGCTCTTTGCCGGTCGGGTCCCGCGTGTAGAACACGTGACCCAACCATTTGCGGAGATTGAGTGCAGACTTGCGGTTCGTGAGGTCGTGGACGAGGATAATGCCGTGACAGCCGGCGTAGAAGACCCCGCGCGCGATGCTGTGCCCCCGCGACCCACCCACGTCCCACAGCTCCACGAAACTCGTCCTCTGCTCGGGAGTGCCCTCCCGGTACTCGTGCAGCTTCACGTCCACCGCACACCCGATGGTCCAGTTCGGGTTGGCCACGGCCTGCGCGTGGCACAGCAGGTGCACCAGCGACGACTTGCCCACTCCCGAGTCGCCCAACACCAGCACTTTTATCTTATCTGTGGCCGACATCTCGTGCGAAGACACCGTCGCGAGTGCCGACTCGGGTCTCGACCGCAAATACAGTGATCGCTAATAATAATACAGTAGTAATAGTAATACGAAAACTAAACGCAAACTAAACCGAAATCAGAGTATTGTTTACTACAGGTATTGAGAGCTGACTGTGAGTTGTCTTCTCTGAGTCTAAAGAGAGCGTCACTTCTCTCGCTTACAGCAGTGTTGCGAAACTCCATCGTTTGGCTCCCGATTGCTAAGCAGTAACACTGGGAGTCTCCGGGAGTTTAGGCCATTGAAATTGAAAGCTATGGATATTGTTCAGTTTTGCATGCTTATAAATTATAAGCATGCAGTTATAATTTAATTATAATTTAATTTAATATAATTAGTTATATACAGTATTATAAGTTACTGTATATAACTAAGCATGTTAAGCTATTATATAGTTAAGCTATTAACTAACTTCATTTTAAAAATTGCGCACGGTCGAATTCTATAACAAATCTTGTTTATTATCTATTAATTATAGTCATAATTAGCTGTTTAACTATGCGCAATTTTTAAAATTTAGCTAAAAAATATTAATAAATTAGTATGATACTTGGGAGCCGGGACTCTTTACCTTACCCTAGATCTATTAGAAAAATCACTGTAATTTGCTTCAAAAACTCGTTATTTAATCTAGTCAACCCTTCTTGTAATTTTTATACAAACAGTGCAATTAAATTATTTTGTACATGCACTTTAATAATTACTATATTTGCGAAATCAATAAAATCAAATTTAGCTCCCTACAAACTTAAGCAAGCAATAAATAACCAGAGATAAAAAACAATGCAAAAATACAGTATACAGTATAATATTATACAGTTGATTTGTTTTATTCATGTATAAAATATGAACTTGTTAATCTCATATATTTTACAGCATAGACGATAACTTATTTTATTGCTAGCTGCAATGTGTTAAAATTATTCCAGTGAAAAATTATACAATATTAGTGCGCCAACTTTGAATTAAAGGTAAAACATTACCGTTATTTGACATTTTTGCATACTTAACTGTATTTTGAGCAAGATTTTTTCATTTTAATGAATAATTTTTGAATTTCTTATAAATAAGAAATACTTATCTTATTATCAAGCTCGATTACCGTTATTGGTTATACTATATGATATTTGTAATGCCACTTGATATTAATAACTTAATCATGTTAAACGCGCTCAATATAATTTCTACAACTTGATTTGAAATTAATAACTATACAAAATTATAAGCGCATTAAGTATTTAAGAATTACACATCCAACTAATACAGTATCATGTTTAACTTTCTATCTATCCACGTACCATGCTAACATAATTTGAGATTTTGATGGTTTAACTCACTGAAGACACATGTAATGGTTAATTGGATTTGTGCCTCAGATTTACATTAACTAAAACTTAACTAAAACTTAACTAAAACTTAACTAAAACTTAACTTTAAACTTGAATTAATATAAGCCTTAATTGTAATGAAAGTAATTTTAAATGTTTTAAAGGACTAAACGCCGAAATATATTACATCCGAGACGGACGGCTCAATGAGTATGCGCTCAAGTTTATGGTAACAGTTCCGGTCGAGATATCTGAGTTGCACTTTACCTGGTTTAGTGCCATTCCTTCGGTCAGTTGAAGTGGTTGTGATAAGTTCGGTGATTGGAATCGACTAATTGTAATGTTTTGTCTAACGATTGAATCTAAGATTCCATACAGTATTGGGTTTCGAGTGAGTGATGCGATTGCTTTGGAAACACCGAAAATCAATATCTCTCTCTTGGGTTACGTTCCCGTCAGAGAACAGGGTATTACAGCTTTGCTCACGAATTACATGCATTTATAGTTTATTAATATAATTGATTTGTATGATTCGAATCGAGTAGTGTTTCGCGTATCCCTTCCCTGCACCGGAAGGATCAGCGCTGAGGTCGAGGTTCAGATATCGATCAATATATCGACTTCTTTGCCAAACCAAACGGATCTGATTCTGAAGAGGAAGAAGATCTGTAAGAAAAGCGATGGCAAACTCGTCATCGTTAACAAGACAGACGAGAAAAAGCCGGTTCTCAAAGAGCCAGTGGTCGGCAACTCGTCATACCCTCAGCCTATGTTTGAGCCGTCGAGTCCGTTATCTATAGCGCTTACCTGTGCCAGTGCTCTCATTCTATTGGTCGCACTGTTGGCTCTCTTGTGTTACTTCTTATACGTGAGGTCTCAGAAGGGACGCCAAATCCCGACCGAAGAGTAAGTGTATGAATGCATTTGCTAACATCGATATCTCATGTGCTCTCTCGTGCTCTCTGCCGGTGCTCTCGTCGTTAGCTTTGGCGGCAGTTTGACGAACCTGTCCTCATCCAAGTCCGGACAGACCTTTATGCGCGTCGACACTCCTAACCAACAAACTATGAGCAAAACGGGCAGTCATTACGCGAGTTTTAGAGGCTTCCTAAACGCACCGCCGGCCTCACTCTACCGCACCCTCTCGGTGCCGGTGCACATAATGCATTCCGAGCCGCACAGGGCCTCGAAACTGAGTGAACAGATGAGCGAACTGGCCGTCGAGCGCCGCAAAGTGTTATTGCAGCAGAAGCTCGTGGAGGGAACGTTCGGTCAGATCTATTCCGGCACTTATATCGCGAACTACAATGACATGAGTTCCGAACAGAAGATTCTGATAAAGACTGTGTCGGAACAGGCGTCCAAACTCCAGATCTCGCTCTTTATGACCGAAGGCATGAGATTCTACTCTTTGAAACACAAGAACCTCTTGAGTATAACCAGCGCCTGTACTGACGATCCTTATCGACCTCTTCTCATCTACCCGTTCATGGATTGGGGAAATCTGAAGCTCTTTCTCCAAAAGTCTAGTTCTCATAAATACTCTATAAGTGAAGGCCAAGTGCAGACATTCCTGACCCAGGACTTGGTGGAAATGGCGCTCCAAATAGCTTCGGCGGTCATATATCTGCATAAACGGCGTATCATTCACCGAGACTTAGCCACAAGGAATTGCTTCGTTGCCGCCGCCGACGACCACTCATTTCTAGTCAAACTCTCCGATAACGCCCTTTCGAGGTAATGACACTTTCGCCCCATTATGTGCTCTTCTTCCGGCTCTTTATGCACTCTTTGATCTCAAGAGCGAGACTAATAATATTGTAGAAAATTGTCTATTTTTGTTGACTTTAAAATCAACAAGCAACTGTGTGTAAGTGATAAACTTGATAATTTGTCTTGTGCTGCACAGAGACCTATTTCCGAACGACTACCACTGTTTGGGTGACAACGAGAACCGACCGGTCAAGTGGTTGGCGTTGGAGAGTCTGTCCAAAAAAGAATTCACGCAATTGAGTGATGTCTGGAGTTTTGGGGTCACCCTCTGGGAGCTGATGACACTCGGCCAACAACCCTACTTCGAAGTGGACCCGTTCGAAATGGCCGCCTACCTGCGCGACGGCTACCGACTCTTTCAGCCAATCAACTGTCCCGACAAACTGTGCGTCTATTCATTCGAAGCTAACGTTTCTTTCATTTGCAATAACTTTAATCTCTTCGTTAGATATGATATAATGGTCTGCTGTTGGAACGCAGTGCCCGGCGCCAGACCTACCTTTCCTCAACTCTTGTCCTGTTTAGACGACTTTCACCAAACACTCGGAAAATATATTTAATAACTGAGCGATCAGTCGATTGAATGAAACAAACTTTGAACTACTCTTTCAAAGAGTTTGGTTCTGTCTCTCCGTTGGGAACCGAATGCTTGAAAAGCATTTTTACTAATTTATTAAATTTGTATAAAATTCTGAATCTATTTATAAACTAAATGTAATTAATTTGTTGTAAATTTATATCACTTTTTACTGCTTTTACATCTTTTTTATTATTTAAATTTGTAATAAAAAGTACATATATATGTATATATTATAAATATTCAAACTATTGATTTAACTTACTATCATTGGTACAAATTTTATACAAAATAATAAAATTATAATTTATCAAGTTTGATTGGCTAACTCGTTGGGATGATAGGGATGTGTAAACGCTTTTGCATATCTGTCCTATTTTAAAATTAAGCTAGATATATTCTAAAATTATTAAGAACAACTTTAGTTGCGAATAAATGGTAATTTAATTGCAATTAACGGCTAAATTACAACTGTTCGGCAGTTTACACTGTACTGTTTCTATAGTAACTAAAATAAATTAACATGCTGAATTTGACATATTGCGCATAATTTAACTACAGTACAGCATAATCAAATACAGTTAGCTTTTGTATTTGACTTATTGTATTTGTGCTTTACTTAATTGTAAGTTGAAAATTAATTGACTTAAGTTAAATAAGCTAAATCTATAACTTTTACTCATGTATAATTTATTTAAACTTATAGTAACAGCAAAAATAAAAATCTGCGAGATTTTGACTATATTTATAAATTATAACTTAATAAACTTTATATTTATTAAATATAATTTAATATAAACTTAATATTAAAATTGGACTTGAGCTAATTCAACTATTATTTTAATAAATTATATATTTCCCCCTATACTGATGTTATGCTGTAAATATTAATGTGTTTAATTATTAATTATTGAAATTATAAGATATTGATAACTAATATGTGATAAACAAAATTTAATATAAAGTATTTTGGTAATTTCCAATTTAATTAATTTGAACAGTTTATTTATAAAAATAAGAAGAATATCTTTTTTGATATTTTATTTGGAACAGATTTGTTCGCAAACATACAAATTATAATTGTTAAAATGTATAATCATTTGATTAATAAAATTCGAAAACTTGTTACATTAAATGTGTTGTTTCGCCACATTTTCCTCATCTCAAGGAGTGGTTCGGCGTTCGAGTCGGAGCGCAGGTCTCAACCGCACACTTAGAACACAAGCACTG
>JAQIXC010000820.1:0-19669 GCA_034697605.1 Metabelba pulverosa | reverse complement strand
TGATTAATTTTTCCATATTGCTAAAATATTTGTAAAACGTGTCTCTAAATAATGACTAATAATTCAGTCAAGGATTATATTAATATTATTAATGTCTTAAGTTTAAATATACTCTGATAAAATTTACTCATATACTAAAAGATATATTTTATAGAAAATGCGAATTATAGAAAAATGCGATTTTTAAACTCAGTAATTATAAGTTATAATTTTAGTTTAGCAAATTTATAACATAGTTTAAAATCTGCACATATCTATTCGTGTAAAAAGCAATTCCAAAATTATAACCATGATTAAATTTACGTAATTTATAAGCAATATAAAAAATTACTATTTATCTATTGAAGACAACGGGAAGAAAGGCGGCGCCGACGACAAGCCGAAAGATAAGCCGCGGTTTACGCCCCGACCGACGTCGACGACCGCCAAACCGTCGGCGAAGGGCATGAAACCCAAACCGAAACGTAATTTATTTCCAAAAATTTTAATCAATTAATAAATTAAATAATTATTTTATGCAATAATTTAGTTCTCGAAGCGACCGAAACACCCGACGACATGTCGACCGACATGAGCACAACGCCCAGTGATATGTCGACTGAGCCGTCAACCGAAGACTCGACCGACGCTATGTCAACGAAATCAGACGACATGACTACCGAATCGCCGGACACGAGCACCGATAGCTCGGAACCATCAACCGAGTCGACAGATGCGACGACAGAGTCGGGCGCCGATACCACAACCGAGTCGATGGACACGACCACTGATAAGTCGGAACAAACGACTGAGTCGTCGGACACTACAACCGAGTCATCCGAGTCGACAACCGCTGCCGAAGACAAGAGCACCGAATCAACGGATATGACAACCGAGTCGTCCGACACGACCACGGATTCAATGACCGAATCGACAGAACAGACAACTGAGTCGTCGACCGACTCGACGACCGAGTCGTCCGAAACAACGCCCGAGTCGTCAACGGATTCAACGACTGAATCGTCCGAATCGACGACTGAGTCGGCGTCGACGGACGCGACCACCGAGTCGTCTACCGAGTCGTCGAGCGAAACGACCACCGAATCCGATGCGGAGACGACGGCGTCGAGCGATTCGGCGCCGAAGTCGACGAAAGCCAAACTCCGAAAGCCGTCGTTCCGGACGACCGAACCGACCGTTCAACAGGAACAGCAGGAAGAGGAGGAAGAGGTCGAGGAGGAGCCGATGATGTCGTCGACGACCGCCCGGCCGTCCACTAAAGCGGCCGCGAAAGCCAAAAAGAAAGAGACGAAAGCGCCGACTAAGTCCAAGTCGACGACACCGGCGCCGGACGAACAACAGTCGGAGGAACAGGAGCCGGAAGAACAGGAGCCCGAAGAGCAGAAGTCCGAACCGATGGCACAGGGAGTGAAAACACCGGCCAAATCGGGCAAACCTTCGTCGCAACGCAAACCACCCGTCGCTCGAAAGCCGACCGAAAAGCCGAAACCGAAGCCGAAGACAAAGCCGACGACTCCGGCGCCTGAGAAGCCGGTCGAACAGCAACAGGAAGAACAAACACCCGAAGAACAGACACCCGAAGAGCAAAAGCCCGAAGAACAGGCGCCGGAAGAGCAGACACCTGAAAAACAGGCGCCGGAAGAGCAGAAACCCGAAGAACAGGCGCCGGAAGAACAAATGCCCGAAGAGATGACGAAAACAGCTGCGACTCCGAAGCGCAGACCACCGAAGCCGACGTCAACGACAGCCAAACCAATCGAACAAATGGAGGACAAAGAGCCGCCCGAAGACGAGTTGCCAATACAGCAGCAACACGACGAACAAGTGCCCGAAGAGCAGTTACCGCACGAAGCGCCGCCGCCCACCGAAAAGCCGAGACCTCGACCGCCAGTTCCCGACGAACACCGCGTACAACAAGAGCCGGAGCGGCAAATACCCGAAGACCTAAACCGTCGACCGCCGGCCGACTACCCGCCCCAAGAGATCGAACAGGAAGAGGAGCCGATGACCGAACACGACATCAGCGACACGAGCGGCGACGCACAGCGGGCGCCGATACCCGAGCGCAATCGGGCGCCGTACCCCTGGCAGGGCAACGATCAGCCCGAACCTCAGGCCGAACCGGGCGGCTCGAACTCGACCTACCAGTGCACGCAAGAGGGCTTCTTCAGGGATCCGGAGGATTGTAACGCGTTCTTCCGATGTGTGTATAGCCTCGGTATGACGCGATACGACTTCCAGTGCGGCGCCGGACTCTACTTCGACGAGCGCTATAGTGTGTGCAATTGGCCGCAACACGCCTGGCCACCCTGTAAGCTCAACGGCGCCGTCCAACCCAATGGCCTCATTGAGTTTGCTAACGGCGCGCAAGAGTCCCGCGCCATGGATCAGCTCAGCAGTGATAATCAGGTGGTTGAGCAGCACCGGCAGCACCCGATCGAAGGTTACTATTGATGACTATAACTGTTATTCTGTTTCCTATTATTCATTGATTTAATTCTTTGATATTTTTTAGTATTTTTTTCGAATTTTTTTTTAATTATTATTTAGTTTTTGTTTTTAATTATTATTTAGTTTTTGTTTTCAATTGTTTTGTGCAATCTATTCAATGTTTGGTTTTTATGTTTGAGTATCTAATGTTGATGTTTTTACCAAGATGATTTTAGTGTCTACAGCTCGCGGTTCTTGGGATAAACAGGGTAAAAATGTTTCATGTTTATTTGAAAGTTTTCGGGTAACTTTTTTTCCAACATAGTCATCTTGGTTTGAATTTGTTTTTATCCTCCTCAATTTTCAAGTGATATTTATTAATTTTGTCATGTTAGTAATTATTGTATTGCTCCTTTTTTGTTGTTGATGTTGTTATGTTTACATTTTTAAATAATTCACAATTTTTTTGTTACCATGTTAACTTTTTGTTTTGTTTAGTAAATTAATTCTTCATCTTTTAGTCACATTTGTATGCTTTGTTTAATTTACACCGACTAATTTTTAACAAATAAAAAATATTTGATTGATAAAAACATTAATCTGCTTGTAAACTGCTTACTTAACTAACAAGATACGTTTTGTTGCAGCATAACTTCAAAGTCGCACGTATAAATCCGCATATGAATGATATTGCTTGATTGTTTAATAATAAAACATCTTTTCTAAAACAATAATTATTAAACTAGCATCATTTAAACTAGCATAATTATAATCAAGCATAATTTATCTAACTAAAATTAATTCTAAAAATAAATGCTAAAATCAATCTAAAAATAGCTTGCTAAAATTAATGCAGTGACTAAACCGCCGTGACTAAACATAAATCTAAACTAGTTGTATAAACTGATAGGAAATTGATCATGTTACAAAACTAACTTGCATTCACAGACTCGCAAACAAAACCGCAGTTCAATCCGAGACCCGATTCGACGGTCAAAGCGAATAATAACGAACGACAAAAGAGTGGAACAAAAACGCCGAATGAAGAGCAAAGAGTGAAACCTAAACCCAAACCCAAACCTAAACCCAAACCGAAATCACAGCCAAAACCGAAAACAACGCCAAAGCCGGCGCCGAAACGCCCGAAACCGCAAACAAAAAGCGGTACAAAAACGCCGTCCGATTCACGCGTAAAAGAGCCGATACGTCAGGCGCCGAAAGCTAACGGCGCTAAACCGGCGCCGAAATTCAATCCTCGGCCGCAGGACAAGACCAGCGCTGACCAACCGTCCAAATCCGCCGAAAGCGGACAAAAAGTACCGCCAAAACAGGCAAAGAATGGCCGAAAATTACCGAACAAACCGACAACAAAGTCGCCGAATAACCGAAAACCGGAACCAATGCGTTCGCGGCCGACACCCAAACCACAGATGCGGTCAACGCGTCGACCGGTTTTCAATCCAAGACCACAATCGGCGGCCGCGACTGACAAACAGGAGCGGCGGACAGACACGAAACAACCGCAAAGGCCTAAACCGGGTGATAGATATAAGGCGCCGCCGGCCACAAAGTCGGCGCCGCAGCCACCGCCGCGACAGTCGAGGTCTAGTGCGCCGAAGCAGCAGCCGAAGCAACAGCACTATCGGCCAAAACCAGTGGCGCGACCGCCGCCGCCACCGAAATTCGAGACCAAAACGTTCCGACCGATAGATACCGAAGACGTGTATTCGGATCCGTACGGCCGACAACAGGCGCGACGGCCGGCCGAGAGTCAGATCCGGACGCAACGGTTCGCGACGCACAGTCAGCGCCGATTCGAGTGCACTCGCGAGGGCTTCTTCCGCGACCCGAACGACTGCAATAAGTTCTTCCGCTGCGACCGAACGCCGGTTATGCGCAGACATGAGTTCACGTGTCCGGCGGGTCTGCACTTCGATCCGCTCAAGAATATCTGCAACTGGCCCGCGATGGTCGAGCCGAGATGTGGTCAGTCGACTGGTCAGCACAGCACTGCCAATACGATCGGTGATCGCAATCCGAAGGATAATAGTTTTGAGAATCGATTCGATACTTGGGCTCAAGAGTCGCGTTCCGTTCCGGCGCTGAACACGAATTTTCGCACAAATAGTAATGCATTCAATGTTTGGCCGAGTTTTGGCCAAAACAGGAATCGATTCAATAGTTTTGGATAACATTTTTTGAATTATTTTTTTACATTTTATAAATATATTGTTTTTATCAATTGATTGTATTTAAGTTTTTTAAAAATTGTTTTACAATTGTACACATTTTATCATATGTTCCTGGTTAATCTACTTGTAGTCTGTTATCTTATATTGATCTTACAAATGTTTATTTTTAACAATATATTGTTTAAGTTACAGTGTATTTGTATTTTAATGTGTTCAATTTATTTTATTTGTAGTAAATTTTGTTTAAATAAAAATAAATTGAATAGAATCAATATTTGATTTTGATTTTAATTAGCAATTTTACTCATAACTTACTATATAATTTTATATAATTATTTATATAAATCGTAAGTGCTAAAATAATCGTGTTTCAATTAATAATTAGTAACTATTAACTCTTAAACTGTAAAAATGTAATTATTAACTTTCAAGCAACTCTATAAGTATGTACATTGTAATTAAAATTGGCCGAAATTCTGGTATGTTTATTTTTAATTTTATTAATTCAAAATAAATACTATATTATTATTTTTTTAATTGATACATGTTTAATAAAAATATAGTTACGTATTAAAATTAATGAATTCTTTCCACTTGGCTAAAGCTAATAATAATGCTATCAATTTAATATATAAAATTTTAAAAATGTAACAGCATAAGAGAGTATAATGAAAAAATTACCATTTATAATATTAAATAATTATTCTAATAAAATGTATAATAAGCTACAAAACTAAACATGGTTACGGTAATTTGTTACTTGTAAACTGTAGTACATATTAGATATTTAATATAATTTTATTTTAAAATAATATAATATAATAACATATAATAAATATTTATAAACAAGTAATAAATAAATAAAACATATTTACAAATCATTTTAATTAAATAGTTCAAATACATTGTATATTTCACATATAGTTATCAATGTTTACAATGATTTTTTAAAGATTATTTGTTTTATTTTATACAGTAATGAATAGTGAATAATGGAACATGTTAGGTAATTTTGTAAAAACTAAAACAATAAGAAAATAACACCAAAATAATAATCGCTATAATTTTTATTATGAAATTATAAAATTACTACTGTATAATATAATCAGAAAAATAAAAGTTTGCAGATTTCAAACATTTTCGCTAGTATCATTTGCTATTACTGTTTGAACTTGTTGAAATATTAAATGTTACGAGTTCTAACAAGCGCTAATATTAAAAATCGGCGGAAATTTTATATTCTGTATATAATATATTTTTATATGATAATTTATATTAGTTAAAAACACAGTAATAGTAGACAGTTTAAAATCTACGGTAATATATCTGTGTAATAAGAAACATGCTCACGACTATAATTAAGCTCGGAATAAATTGCATAATCATATTCATTTGGTAGCATTACATCTTGGTATAAAACTTGCGAGTTATTTTCAATTCGTCTGCGCTTCATATTAGCACGTTTATATCTATAATTTTCTACAAATATCAAGAAGCATTTGCACAGACAGTATATGAGACAATTGACTGACATAATGGCAAACAATCCGAGCGCCACAATAGTCCAAAGCGAAAGTCCGGTGCCGGCGGTAGACACGTCCAGCCAATCCGTACAGTAAGGAAACGCGTCTTGCCACTTTCCATTAAATGCGCATTGTATTCGAGGTTCGCCTATTGTTTACAAAAATACCTAAATCTATTTTAGCATTCGCATTTATTCTACCGGTAATATACATAATACAATTGAATTCTATTAATAATAAATGTAAATTAAATAGATTTACTATTGTTGCAAGGTAGAAATCTACATTAGCATAGATATTTCTTGTTAAAAAGCGATTTAATTCAAATTTTACCATGTATTTTATGTAAACATATTACGCTTTTTAGAAATAAAAATTGAAAAATTCAATTACCTTGCAAATATTTTTCTTTATTAATGCACTTATAATTGTAGATTGTATTATTATCAATTTCAGCCCGTTCAACATGAGCGAGCAACGGGCGGTCTGGTTCGCCGCATCCCTGGGCGAAATAGTAGAGTCGCAAATCGCACAGAGATAGCGACGAATCGCGATCCGCGTTCGACGTATCGCTAAAGTGGACGTTAATCCACTCGACACTAATCGACGCGTTACTCGATTTGTCGCGCATTAGATGGTCGCCGCACTCGAACTCAAGGGTTATATCGTTATCATTCGGGCGCCTCGTCTCGGCGAACAACTGACCGGTTCGTTTGCACCCGATGTTGAAGTAGGCGTTCCGTAAATAAGCGGTAATTTGTATGTCTTTGCGCACATACTTCGCGTACAATCGCATTCGTATGTAGTGCACGACAGCCGCGCGCGTCAACCGCAGCGCCCATGTCTGCGCTCGGCTCGCCGGCCACGTCGGACACACGTCCGGCTGCGACGCGGCAGACGGCGTGAACGCACCGACGCTTTTGTACGCTTTGGTGCGCTTCACGTCGATGGCCCGAACGCTCGCCGACGACTCGTCTATGATTTCGATTGATTGCAGTTCCGTCTCATTTAGATAATTAATTGCTAGATAAATAGTTGTTTATTACCATGTTCAAATTTTACGTAAACAATTAAATTTAGTTATCCCTACCACAACGCGGCACCGCTCCCATCCATCTTGTTAATTCGCATATACGCATTGGCGAGCCAACCAATAAATTATGCTTGTTGCACTTATATAATACTCGTGTTGAATGTTGAAAAGTTGTCAAACTCATATTAGCCGATAATAGGAATGTAACATTATCATGTTTTATTACCAGTTGCGCACCCAATGGTCGGGCTGGTGCGCCGCAATTGCACGACTCTGTATCATGCTTAATATCACAATAGAAATTTTTATTTTTTGCGTTTGAATTCAAAATTAATTTTAATAATACTACTAGGTTAATTAAATTATTTTGCATGTTTAAAAATTAATTATAATGTATTGATTAGTTTTTGCTTGCTACATTAATAGTTATGCCCTATCTCAATTCGTATCTTTTACATCCCGGATGATAGTACTAGCTTGATAACTTAGTTATGAATTAAAGAATTACATGCTGCATTTTCGTTATTTGCGCTTAATTTATTAAATAATTGCAATATTATAGCTAGAATAGTTATATAATATTTCATTTTTATCAAGTAAAAACGTTTAGAGTTTTATACTTGCTACATAAGTTAGTTAAATAAGCCATTTGTTCTTCGATTTGTTTTACATCCCGGATGCTGTTATTAACAAGATAAATTATTATTAACTGATGTTTTTAATATTGCTACAATTGTGAAACTACTTTGTACAACAAAATCGAAATTATTTACAAGAAAACACTTCATTGATAAATACAAAACTTACAAACTGCTAACTTATAATTCTATATTTAAAAAATTATGCAATAAATAATTCAGGTTAATTATATTATAAATCTTGTAATAGTTAATTTTATCTAATTAATTTCATTTTTTTAATTTATTTATTATTAGAAAGTTTCAATATTCTATTTGATATTATAATGTTTTAATTTTTTATATTTATATAATATGTACTAGGTTACATTGTTTTATAGCAATATAAATTACAAATTATTTTGTTTTTTAAAATGTATAAATAAATTGCATTGTTTAAGGTTGTAACTATTCATTAATTGTATTAAGGTTTGTACAATAATCAATCGGCACCATCTCAGAATACTTATTATTAATATTATCTTGATATTCTATATATAAATAATTGACTGTATCATATTCATGCGAGGTAATTGAAATACGTGTATCTTGATCAACATAATCCGCTTTATGATCGTTGTTATTGCGTTCAATTTGATTATGCTCAATTTTTGAACGTAGAAAATTGGGACAACAAGTAAACAGATAGTTGAGAAATTTAAATGCACAGCAAGCAAGACACCATGAAATAACCACGATAAATATTATTATGGGCACTACTATGACCCAAATGGGGGCAAAATAGAAAACCATTTTAATCGGCCTGTTTTATAATTGTTCATGTAAAAATATTTAAAAATGTTTATATTAATTAATTTCATAATGTTAATTATCTTTTAAATTACCTTGACGCAATACAAATAAATTATGAAAATTTATGCATTATAAAATGTATAAACTTTTATAAATTTATAACGCATAAATCAAAATAGTTTAAATAAAGATTTTGTTCAAAACGCTATAAATAATTTTATAAAGTTAGTTTTAAAATTGATTCAACAATATCGCTACACAATATTTTTTTATGTAAGAAACATAGTGTTATTTTTTATTAATAGATATTTTTATGTAGAAGTCTTTTATATTATATTTTAAACATTTTGTCGTTTATACAGGATACTAAATAGACTTGTCTTGATATTGATTTGTTGTTTAATTGAATCTACACGTTTTTGGTTACATTGATAAATTGAATATTTGTAAGTTGTAAATTTTTATGAAAAATTAACACATGTGTATTTATTGTTTTTATTAGACGTAAACACAAATAATATAAACGAATTATTTGCTTAATATTTGCTTATTATTATTTGATATTAATATTTGATTTAAAATATATTACAACAAATTATACTTAAGTAATGTATTTAATAAATGCATGTTATTAATTGTACAGTATTTATACATGTTATAATGTAAAAATTACATTGTAGTTAGTTCGGAAATTATGAACTTCGGGATTATATAACTATATTAGAAATGAAATATTCAATTAAATGTTTATATTTTAATATATATATTATTTAATTTAGTAAAAACATCTGTGTATAATTGACGACGTGTTAGATTTCTATTCAATTCCATTTCAACGATAAAATATTTATTACAATTAATTTGTATGATTAGTAACATGTCCAGTGCTAAGAAAGGTGATTTGACCGGGGTAACCGATATGGGACAGTTTTTTAAAGATATTGATTATAGCGTACGCGGTAGTGCGCCCGATAATATCAAACATAAATGTTTGAACATGCTACAAACGCATTTGGGCGGCGACTGGTTGTGCGCAATGGCCGATGATATGGCGTTCGAGCAGTTGTCCGGCGGTCTCACGAATCAGATCTATTCGTGTGAACTGAATGCCGATACGGCCGGTGCGGACGCGTCCACTCGGGTTATCATTCGTTGGTTCGGTAAACCGTATTCTTTCATGAATTATGTAACCGACGGACGCATGCCTTTCCATTCGGGCGTTGTTTCGACGGTTATGTCCGAACACGGCTTGAGTCCAAAACTATTGGCGCTGTCGAATGATGCGCTTATATATGAGTATTGCCAGGTATACATGCTATGTTTTTAAAAATATGTAACACATAATATAATATTTTATAAACATAATGATAATTAATAATTAATTATATTTACAAAAACTATTATAATTATAAAAACTAATAATAAGCATATTTAATTTCCGATATAATATCATAAAAATACATAATACTATTTTAAATTAATAATAATTAGGATTTTTTTTGCTTATAAATATAATTTTATTTAAGCATCGTAAATTAGTAAATCTTGGCCCAAATAATCTGCTCAAAAAAGTGGCCGAAATGTTGGCTCAAATACATGCGTTGTCGGTGCCGGTGGCGAAGAATAAACTGAACGCATATTATTATCATTCGAAATTTGTTCATGATAATTACATGCAGCTCATGAATGCAAATGCGAAAGAATTTGATTGCAAAGCAATACTGAAATGCGATTTCGAAGCGGAGCTGAAATGGTTGTCCGACTGTCTGTTGCGGTCGGAGTCGCCGATCGTCTTCTCGCACAACGACTTCGGCCGCAATAATGTCCTCATCTCTCGACCGGACGACCGCATCCTGTGCTGCGATTTCGACTTCTCGTCGTATGGCTATCGGGGTATCGATTTCGGCCGCTTTTACAGTGATTGGGTGAATAATAGCGCCACCGTCGAGTACCCAGATGATTCCGTATTCGAGACATTTATCGGCGCATATATCGCGAAATGTGTGCAAATGTTTGGCAAACAATACGCCGACAATCCGGTCAATACAGTCGCGCATATCGTCAAAGAGATGAAGGTTTTTGCGCTAAACTACTATTTCTTTTTAAGCCTAACATTCAGTACATTCGACGAGTCCTATGATTGGCCAATGGATAAGAAAACACAATTTGTATGTTCCATGCTAATTTATTATTTATTTTATCTTTAAAAATTTATCGATTGAGAATTTAATATTTATTTTTATTATAGGCGTTAGCCGAATCGAACATGCAAATTTATTTCCATCTCAAGCAATCACTTATTAAATTAGATAATGTGTCGTAATATTTATATATTAACAAGATGTATTTTAAAAAATGCTTACACTGTTGTTGAATTTTTATGATAAATTGAATTATAGCTAAAATACAAATTTGTAAATTTAAATTATATTTTACATAAATGTTAATTTTTTTATTATATGTTCTTGGTTATTCTACTTTTAGTCTGCTATTTTATAAATTGATCTTGCAAATGTTTATTTTAAAATACATATTTTTTAAGTTACAGTGTAATCGCATTTTTATGTGTTCAACTTTTTCATTTGTAGTATGTTTTGTTTAAATAAAAAATGATCTAACTATTAATAGTTTACTTGTTTGATTTCTATTTAAAATAACAATTTTACTTATACCAGTTATACTTACACTTAACATTACATAATTATTTAAATAAAATACATGGTAATTGATGAACTGAAAATGCTTGAACTATTAAGTTTAATTGCTATTAACTTGTAAACTGTAAAAATGTAATTAGTAGCTTTCAAGCAAATCTATAAGTTTACACAGTGTATTTAAAATTGGCAATTCATACGGTAAGTTTATTTTTTTATCCTTATTACTTCAAAATAGATACAGTCTAATTTTTTTAATACATGTTTAAAAAAAATATGGTTATATTTAAAAATTAATGAATTCCTTCGACATGGCTAAAATTGATTATCATGCCATCAAAATAATATAAACATTTACAAAATGTAGCAGCATAAAAAAAAGACACTGAAAACATTAGTTTACACTGCACAAAATCACATTCCTTAATGCTTATTTATTTTGCCAAATTCAAACTGCAATTAAAACTTAACAAATTGAGATATTTTGATAATTATTTATGTATATAATTTAGCACAGTTATTATTAATTTATAAACCGTAACTTAACTATGCATAAATATTTTTTTACAATTTATAGATTGGTTTCTATAAATATATTGCTTAAAATCGCGTTCCGTTCCGGCGCTAAACAAAGAATTTTCGCACAAATAGTAATGCATTTAATATTTGGCTCAGTTTTGGTCAAAACAATTATTTGATTCAATAGTTTTAGTAAAATATTTTTTTTTAAATTTATTTCTTAATATTTTTAAAATAATTTTTATAGTAAAATAATTGCATTTAAGTTTTATTGTGCACATTATTTTTATTATTTTGTACTAATTTTTTTTAGATGTAGCATTTCTGATTTTACTTTATAAATTTTTATGCAAATATAAGTTTTGAAGACTGTAAACATTTATTTAGTAGCTTTTCAGAATATCTATAATCTTGTACACTGTACATAATCTTGGACGATTTTCTACAACTATAAACTCTATTAGTAATATATTTTACTAATGGACATATAATTTTATTATTAAAATAATTATATTATACGAATTAAAAAAAATTTCAACATGATAAAATACATTTTAAAATATAAAAATTTACATTAGTGCCAATTGTACTTAATAGTTTTAGAATTTTTATGTTTATTTTACTTAATAAAGTTTATTTTATTAAATTTAATATATTTATATATTATAACTTATTAAAAAGTTAACATATTCTACAAATATAGATTGTGTTGTTTTCATCATATATTTATTTTTTTAATAACTTATAATTTTACACTTTATTTAAAAATTAATATATTCTGTGCAAATTGATTCTTATAATTTTGCAAATATAATTAAACGGTATACATAAATATACAGATTTGTAATATTTAAATAAAGCTATCTTGCTTATAATATAAATATTCTGTAGACATACGCATTTAAAAAATATAAATGACTAATAGTTTGTAAATATTTATATATTATTATAAACAAAAATAATTATGATAACATTTTTCTTGCCTTATTTTGCATAGTTCAATCAGATAAATTAAATGCTGCATCAAATGTGCATGATAATTTCACCCTTGATACTATCTTTACTAAAATACCCAGCTAGACATGATAGGTACAATATAAATAAATTAAAATAAATATTTAATAAAATATTTATAAATCATCAATGATTTATCATAGTCATTTTATTTTGTTCTAATTATTCCGTTTATTAAAATAAAACAAAGTGATTAATCAATCTACAATGCATGATTATTTTTTCGAAAGAACAATCCAGAGCGCGTAAATTATGCCTGGCAAATAGCCGAACAAACAAAGTATGATGCTGATGACCAGCTCAATGCCGAACTCGCGTTTGATGAATACTGGCTAAATTATTGAAATAAAATAAACATTATTTTTACATCCTAAAAATATTGATAAAATTCAAATCAAATACTTACAATTGGCGGAATGAGGATGGCTAAAATCACCAAGAGTAGCGTGTTATCCTTAATGTCGTTTGCCATTGTTAGATCTATTTAATTAAAAGAGTAAGTTTATATATAATTTATTAAAATTTATAATCATTGATAATTTGTGCGTAATTAATAAGGTCTATTTTTGCATGATTATTTGAATTTGAAATTTAATATTTCTTTAGCAATTGACATATTTAATAATGCCAGTTTATATAAAAATTAATATATTATTTACTAAATTAACAATTATTTATAATACTATGTTACTTATTTATAAAATTAATTATAAAATAAATTATTTTAGTAATAATTAATTTAAAAATACTTTGTAAAAATTTTACTTACCAAAATTGGTGCTTTTCGTCAATACTCTACAAACTTGTAGCAAGCTATAAATAGCAAATAATTAAAATGTGAAATTAAGCTTGCTTATAAACGGTTATCAATATTATTTTTAAACTAATAGAGTGTGTATTGCTATTAATCGGATGTTTTGAATAGCGATTTATTTCCACTAATGATTACACAGAAAAATGCAAACAATTTAACATACTAACTACAAACTCGGTACAAACTAAAACAGTTTAGTTTCTATGCATGCTAAACTATTACGAACAAATCAAATATTTTGATATGCACAATATTTCAATACTTTAAACATCCGTATTTTTCAATTGCAATGACACATTCATTTAAAATTACTGTTATCTAAACAAGGTTATTTTTAGCCGATTAATTTAATGCATTAAAAAACTACACTGCAATTTATTATTAAATTTATTCAGAAGGAATGAATCATAAAAATTCTTACAATTTTTAAAAATGAGATAAGAACCTGATATTTTACACTTACTGTGCAAAATAACTATACTGTAAAAGTTTTTACTATAACTTAAATATGAGTTTTTGGTATAACAGTTGTACGGAATGCAGAGCCAACACCCATAACCCCATCAGCGAAATATTCATAACTACTTAAACAATTTGATGTAAAAATAAACACGTTTGTTTTTGCATATTATTTTAGCGCTAATTTATACGTCTTATAAGTCGAATACCGCCTTCAGAGTGTTTGTTGATCTTAGATGAGACTGAGTTTCCATAACAATACTGTCTAAATATTTTTACTGCCATGTATAATTTATGATTGCTGAATAAATTATAGTTAAAAATAATGTTAGTATTTTGATGTAATGCATACGTATTTTTAATTGCTATGCAGTAATATACAAATATACTATAATATTATATAAAATTGTAATTTAGAAAATTACCCAGTCAAATTGAATAAAACCTTGATAATATTTATTTACACAATATTACTAAGTACATTTATTACATAATTATTAATCAACAATTTTTACAATATAAAGATTCTACTACTGTCAGATTGTTTTGAACAGATCAAATTAATTAAATTGGAACACAATTTAAAATGAAACAAAACACAAATTAAATGTCAAATAAATTTTATTAAAAATTAATTTATAAAACAGTTTTTAAACGTGTTATTGTGTTTGAGTTGGAGAGGAATGAGAGAGTGCGCGCACAAGAGGTCGAGAGTGCCGGGCCTGTCGCCGGCCAGTGCGCAGAATGACCTAGATCATTTTATGGCGCTTTGTTTGATACAAAAGTGAACAGTACAAGCAAAGTGTACAGTATATTTAGGACTGAAGGGACTGAAAAAAAGCTAGCTAAGTTTGACACACATTCTATATTTAAGCAGTACTGTAGTAATTCTTAGAAATAAGTTACAGTTTAGTTTAGTTTAGTTTTTGTTACAAAATAAAATGTAAAATATTCTAAAACATGCCAATACTATAATAGCTAAGTTAGCTTAACAAATAGCTAGTTATATTATTAAAATAGTACATTAGTTTGTATGTTAAATAACACAATTCAAAATAGTTTATTTTATTGTTGATAAATAAAAATTAAAAATTTTACATCATGGCAAATTAAATAGTGATTTAAATGTTATTACGCTAAAATTGTTTTTAAAGTAACCGGATTAAGTATTTTATTCGAAATAGATTTAAATGTATAAGACTGTATACGAATTTATATTGTTATAGCTTGGCTTAGCGTGACATTTAATACTGGGCATTTAAGAAAACACATAATTACCAAGTTATATATAATATATTGACTATTTAACTCAAACATATTTAATGTAATTAGGAATTAAAATTAAAATATTAATAGGAAAGTGTTAACAATATTCAAAAGTAAAAAATAAAACAAAAGTAAAATATAAAATAAAAGTTAACAGTAAAAAATCTATAAAACAATAACAAAATTATAAAATATTTGTTTCCTTTTGTTTTTAAACGACAAATTTTTGGCATTTTATGATTTTAGTAATGCTTAATTATTTATATTGTAAATCTTATTGTTAATGTTTTATTTTAAAAATAAAACGTGATTAACATTATAATAAATAAGTTAATTATTAAAATAAAAATTACAATGAAACAATTCATTAGTAAATAGCAGTTTTGAAAATAAGCGTTATACTGTGTGTCTCAGTGTGCATAAACTGCAAGTGCCGTCTGCCCGGCAATCCAGCCGGTGCTAACTTTTTTGAAGATGGTATATTTAAGCAAGGCATATCTATCGCTACCACTTGCGACCCGAAATACCAGCAAGTTTATGGCACTGAACGCCGGTGCCTCAACGGCAAATGGACGGGACGTGTGCCTAAATGTGGTAAGATGATTTAAATAAATTATAAATTGTTGTTATAAGTCATTGTTAACAAGCTATTTTATTATCAAACTAGATTATGCTCATTTATTTTTAAAATCTATGTTTTTAACATTTATAAATTTATTAAGCTATCAAGATTAACACGAATAATATAACCTTGATAAAATATGCAATCACCTACACAAACCCAGTAAAAAATGAGTATGTTGAAATAGAAAATCAAACGCTGGCCAACATGCTAGCCATAAATTTCACCAAGTCAAATTGGACGCAATTCACGTTATATTATACACCGCCTACACAAATGTCATTCATTCAATTTAAGACTGAGCAATTAATGAATTTAACTGGATACTTATATCTGAACCAATACCGCACATGTATCAAGTCAAAATATAAGCGTAGTTATTTGTATCATGGTTATATATGCGAAGCAAACTCATACAGGGATTACGTGAGTAAGGGGCAGAACCTGAGCAATTCGCTACAATTCACCTTCAAATCGGATATCGATTTCACACTACAATCAATTAGCATGTACATTTTTCAGGCAGAATGCGGTCAACCGGACATACCCTTAAACGCCGGCTATTATAACCAGAATAGCGGCAAATCGGCGATCATATACGCGTACAATAAGATACAGTAAAGACTGCCCGACCATTTGGCCGAATATCGCATCAATTGCACCCATGAAGGCAATTGGGACCAACACTTCCCTCTTGTGCTCCCGACGGTTGAGTGCTCGACAGCGGAGTTTGAATGGAACGCAAGTTTATACCGAAAGGTTGAGTTCAAGGGTTTCGAGTATTTTAATGGTTCGGAGATTGCGGTCATCGGCAGTGAAATCAAATTTCAGTGCAATGATAGCACGGATTCGAATCAATTCTATTACTTGAGTTGCAATGCAAACGGCTTTTGGTCCGGCAATGACAGCATTGATATGTGCGTTAATATGTGTGAGTATACTGTAGTAATTTACGATTTTTTTTTTGTAAATTCTTATTTCAACTAGTTATAGTTAATATTTACGTTATATTAATTTTTACAATAATAGTTAAACTTATTTATTTAAACTGATAAATTTGTAAAAATACAAAAAACAATTGTGCGACAAAGTTTACACTTGATAATCGGCCAGAATTTGTAGCTAGATTACATAACACATTCTTACAGGTAATTTTACATTATTATGTGGCCAACGAAAAGTGGTCGGATAGTCGAGATTGAAAAGTAGACTCTTATGCACAGTATATAATAATTAATCTTTATTCATCGCATAGCAGTAAATCAATCATCAATACATAAAGTTATATTCAGTACAAAAGTTATTTTGGAATGCAAAAGTATAAACAAATTGTTAGAACGAGAAATGTTTATATTAAAAGTAATAACAAATAGAAATTTTAAAATCAATTTTATAAACAAAGCCTACAATATGCCATGTTTTTTGAAATTTTTATCATAAAAATTAAACATGCAAATATGGAATTTATAATTGATTAAAATACGAAACATTGGTATAAAATTATCTAATTTACGTAATAATAATATAAGATCGAAAACTTTAAAATAAACTCATTAATATTTTAAAATAATAGAAATCATCCAAATAAAAATTAATTTATAATAAAAATAAAATCAACTAATAGAAAATTTATACTTGGTAATTATAATAAGCATAATTAAACAAATCAATAATATAGCAGATAAAATAACCATGCATATTGGCGATAAAGCAAATAAGCAAATAAAATACTGTATAAATTCGAGACTAGTTGCGACTCGAGATGGTGTCGAAAAGTAAATATTGGGGACCGATGTACGACTCGTAGCAGTTTTTGATACCACTAGTGTTATACAGTGTAAACGTATCGGCTTTTAAGATTTTTAGCTTATTTGACGGGCGTCTTGCCAAGACTCCAAAGGTTATAATGTGACGGTCGGTGTTTATATTGCAACTAATCATAGTCGACAGATTAACAGGGCATTTATTATGGCAAGGTAAAGAGGTATTGAAAATCGTTAAAAACTTATCAGTTAGCTGAAAGTAACCAAATTCGTTCGCGGATTCGGTGATTGTGGCCTTAATTTCGCCAAGTTTGATCGCCAGAAATGTTAGTATTGCGACGTCTGTCTTGAGGTCATTCATTTCGGCTTTGGCCATCAGCTGAGTTCGGTTCATTTCGAGGCCTGCTATACTGATAGCTTCCTTAATGTGGCGAGTAGCGTCAATTATTTGCGACACGGCTTTGTGTACGGATTCGAGTTGTGTCACGAGATTTCTGACTTTGGCTTTTGTGTTAGCAATAGTAAAGTAGGCTCCGGCACCTATATCGGCATAACTGAGAAAAATACCACCGATAATGACAGAGACTAGCGGTATGAGTCTTTTCGAACGGGTTACGTCGTGAATACGGCAATAGTGCTCGAGTGGTTTGATAAAACTATTTCTGAATTTGTTCTCGCACCAATCGATCAACGGTATTGAGGTTGACGTTAGATTGCGATACGACTCGCACGGATTATGGTACTCGATTCGTATGGTGTACAGCATAATCTCGGTTACAACCTTTCTCTCCGACTCGTGCCAGAGTACGGGTTGTACAATGTCAAAACAGCACGCGTCGCCTACCATTAGGAACAGTATAAGCATATGCATAGCGTTTTTGACTGCCAGTCTGGTCGGGTAACGATGTTGCCTACGTGGCGACGCAGCTCGCAACGGCACTGTCTGAGCAATGTCGTCGGCCGCCGGTCGAGGAGAAATCTCTGCAGTGGCTATCTGAGGCCGCAGAGGTAATCGTTCGTGATAGCGTTTAAGTCGACAAACATGTACAATATCGGTCTTGTTTGCCGATATTTTGATCTCGTAGTTTACTGGAGAGTGGACCTTAGTAATGATTTTAGGACCGGACCATTGCTTGAGCAATTTTGTCGATCGGCCAGGTTTGAGAGTAGGGGTATAGAGCATTACCTTATCTCCAACGTTGAATCTCATGTCTTGTCGCTTCTTGTCGAGATAACTCTTGTAATACTTTCGCACTTTAAGTGACTGTTGCTCTGCGAGTCGGCACGCAATTTCCCAACGGTTTATACGTTGATTAATTGGTTCGATTAGCGCAGGAATGTCTCCCGGAAGGAGTGGCTCTCTTGCATAAATTAGGTAGTACGGAGAGTGTTTGATTGAACGATTATATTGCGTGTTTATAGCGAAGGTCGTGGCAGGAAGTTGCTCATTTCAATCTAAATGGTCAGAGCTAACATAGTGAGATAAACACGTAGCAATAGAGGCGTTTACTCTCTCGGCAAGGTTTGGATTCGGGTGATAACTGGTTGTGAAAATGTGTTGAAATTTAAGACTCTGAGCAAATTGTGCAAGTATTTCCGCTTTAAAACATTTTGCACGATCAGAAACAAGGACTTTGATACATCCATGTCGGCAAATAATCTGCTTTTCAAGGATGTTTATGACTGTTTCGGCTGTTGCATCCGGTGTTGCAGCCGTTTCGACATATCTCGTGAATGAGTCAACTGCGACAAAAACGTACTTATTTCCGGACAAAGACCGTGGGAACGGTCCGAGAAAGTCAACATAAAATATTTCGCAAAGTCGACTGGGGATATGTATTTGTGTCAAACCATAGGTAAAGCCGTGAGGCCGTTTACGGTGTTGACACTCGGTACAGGACTCGACATGTGCTTTGACTCGTTTTCGCATATCTTTAAAATGAACGCGTG
>JAQIXC010000819.1:0-19674 GCA_034697605.1 Metabelba pulverosa | reverse complement strand
TCATTGTTTAGTCGATTGATTAGAATTTGAAAATTTCATTGTTTAACGAAATTCGAAATTTTTATCAAAATTTTATTATATTTTCAGTGATTTTCTGTAGTTTTTAAAAATATTTTCGGTAATAAATGTAATTAAATGTAAAACAGTTAGTATTATATGCACTCATAATCGTAATTATAACGACATTTAATTAGCAAGTTAAATTAATAATCTAGATACAATAAATATATCTTGCTTGTTTTGTCTTACTTATTAATTTATTACACAAATTACTAAATAAAATTGTAGTAAGATTGTTTAATTTGATAAACTTTTTAATCAATATTAGCTCATAAAATCAAATTTAAATGCGAAATATTTAATTTTATTTAAAATATTGGTTCTCAATATAATGTTCAAACTTGTTTTGCTCAGGCTTAAAATGATCAATACTAAAATAACTAATACAAACATAATAATAATTATTAAATAAATATTAAATATTTTTAAATATCAACAAGTAAATGAATTAAAAATAAATATAGTTTTAATATATTAGACACGATTTTACACTTTTATACACTTTATATATGGGCCTCATATACACACACTCTGTGGACGGCGCCGTCCTCGATAAACTGTGCATGATACTTTCTTTTAAACAATTTCAAAAATGCATACATACTAATTTACAGTTTAGATTATTTGCTAAAATATTGAAATGCTTTTTAACTTGTACTGCACTCACGGCTAACTGCGCTTAAAGTGTACGCCAAATGGCTCTATAAGGACACTACTGCGCGACTATCAATAACTCGTCGGCTGATGTGCGCCAGAGCTCGAGTGAAGCGATTGGGAACCAAAGCGCCGCTCGCAGTGGCTGTTCGATGGACGACATCTTTGGGGGCAATGCCTACGCCGGCGCCGGTAGTGGGGCTTCTGATGTTGAAGCCGTCGAACCCTAACCCGTCATTGCGAGTGCGAGTTCTGTCATCGCTTGTGTTGTACCGATTGCCAGGATCTCGAGCGAAGCGCTCTTCCGGCGATTGGAGCGCCAGTAGTCTATCCGATCGGTTCGGTTCGCGAGAGTCGAGTCGCGCACAAGTGATCTCAAGGAGTGGTTCGGCGTTAGAATCGGAGCGCAGGTCTCAACCGCACACTTGAGACTCAATTACTGATCGACTCTTCTCTTTACTCCCATAACCCACTCGGCGGTGACGGACAACGACATCAGATGGAGGACACGGATTGGCTGACGAGTGCCGACAACTGCTCGAGAACTACAAGTCGTGTCCGCATTGTCTGCGAATCTACTATACGTCGCATCGATTTCGGCGCCAAATGACTGTCAGCGACAGCAACGGCAGCGATGGGTGTCTTCACCCGACGGCTCACTGCTTGTGATTCACCACTTCTTCTCGATTCTCGCCGTTCTCTTAGCGCCGGCTTTTGTCGCACAGGTAGTCATTGCACAGTCGGCTAACTGTGCGGCCGAAGTGTACGCCAAATGGCACGACGAGAACGAGACGAGAGGAAGGAGTGGTTGGATGTGATCAGCAGTGGCTGTTTGTCCGGCGGCGACGAACGAAGACACCAAATGGCGGACACGGATTGGCCGATGACTGCAACAACTGATCGAAGTCTCGACTCGTCATCCGTTTGGCGCAGAACTCGAAATGTGTGCACAAATGATGAGACGAAGAGGTCTTCGACTGTTGGTCTAAACACTGGATTTGGACGCAACCCGTCGGCGCATAACTCGAATGGCTTCGCCTCTGCACTCGTGTCTCGAAGGCATTACTTTGTGTGGAAACTGATGTCAAATGTTTGGCCGAACTGTATATACATCTGAATACGACCTCGAGTTCAGAGCCACAATTGCTAACGAATTCGCTAAGAATTCGAGTGAATATTTCAATAAATTTTGCCAATTATTATTTATATGTATACTAGTTAATTTAATTACACTGATTAATTTATAAAACTAAAAAAATAAAGAGCATTAAAATTAACATTTAGTATTTATGAACTTGGCATTATCTGTTTCAATTTGCACAAGTAAGTTGATTTAAATAGCTTTAGAAAGTAGGTAGTTTGTTTTCTATCTAATGTTTGTGTATTTCGAGAAGTTTGCTATTCATTGCCACTAATGCAGTGAATGGAAGGAATGTATGCAGAAGTGTGTTGTCTATACGACGAGAATCGCATTGGAATGTATGAAATGAATAAAATGATTGGCATTTTGTCTCAACACTAATCAGTTTACTATATATTCGTTTCACTCTCTTGTGATTAATTGGATTCGAAACTCAATTACCAGAACAGGAATTAAGTCCTGATATGAACTCTAAAAGTGAGCCGCAGTCGAGTCGAGCTGTCGACACAACTACAGTATATTATTATTGTTATTATGAATACAATGATTAAATTTGATTAAATCCCTGAAGCGATTATATTAACGCGAATTACGCGATTCGACAATTCAGCCACGGGTTCAGCAAAGCGTCAATAATTCAATTAGAGGACAGCGACGAAGCACTAGTAGTTTCATATAAATTGATTACAACTTTATATGCGTTTCAAATATTCCGATTCCTATTCCAAACGCTTTTCGCACTTTTAGCTATTGATTAAACGTTGAAATATTTATTTTCAATTTCAGTTCACATTCTATAGTTTTCGAAATTTTAGCAAGTTGGCGTTTATTTGTTTTTACCCAGTCTCTATAATAATATCAATAAGTAACATATTTGATACAGTTTATAAATTTTTAACAACATATCAATATTGTTGAAGCTATAATTTGATCCAGGCTTAGTTCAGGATCGACAGCGCTTATTGACATATTTCGAAAATTGTTTTACAAAGATAGATGAGTAACAAGCATGTATTAAGTAAAAATAATTTAATAAAAACAAAACCCAAAAGATATTATTCAAAATTTAATCATAAAAATAAATGTTAATTTCAAAAAGTAATTTAGGAAAATACACAGCTTTTGAAAAATAAATTATAATTTTATTTTATTTATTATACTTTTGACACATTTCCTTTAACAATAAACTAGAATTGTTTTCTAATTTTCATTCAAAATATTTATCAAATAGTTATATTACTGTAATTTATAGCTTATAAATTGCTCAGATTAAATACATTAGAAATGTTCTTATAAATATAAATATAAAAATTGAAAATCAAGCATAAACTAAAAATACAAACATGACAATTTAAAGCTAAGATTTATGCAGTAGTGCGAAAATATTCTTCAAAAGTAGAATTGGGATTTTGAACAAATACAGTTGTAGTCTCGAATTGAGCAAGTCTCGATAGAAAGTAGATTGTTTAAATCGATAGGAGATTTGAAAAGAAAAGCCTAAAAGTTATTGAACAGAAAAATTAAATGTCACTCGAGTTTCGAGTCATTAACGATATATTTTGTTTGAGTTGAGAGTCGTTTTAAAAGCGAATATATTTTGTAAATATTTGATAAATACGTAAAACGAATCAAATATTCAGCCGTTTATAGCGAAACAGTAAAACATTTTCCTCGTCTTCGCCTAATGTTGAGACAGCAATAAAAAGTGCCTATCATTTCATATTTGGGTGAAATTAATATTTCAGTGCATTTCTCTTTCATGCTATTCTCAAACGCGAGTAAGTCTATCAATATTAAAAACAACAGTACAGTGTTGTTCGAAAAATTATTTATAACTACATGCTAAATAAATGTTAAACCAATCGCAGGCATAACAACATGTAGTTTTCAATCAATAAATTAAAGCCGTTATTAAACTAATATTTACTTTTGAACAAAAATTTTTTGCAAAAAAAACTTTTTTAATCAAATAAATAAGTTAGCGGATGAGCACCAGAGCACCGGAGCTCTAGAGCACCCGCAGCTCATGTTCAAACACTGGCACTCGACTACCATTCGAGCAAAATATAGCGAAAATCGATCTTGAGCTTTTTTCTCGCGACGCTTCATATTATTCTTTGCTTTTATAGAATTCGCAGACATTAGAGAATATTCTTTTATTTTTTGCAAAACAAAGTATAAATTAATAATTTTTGTGTATATTTTCTAGTTTAATAAATAATTAAGCAGTGTGATTAATCTAACTTAGCTTTTATGCAGTCGTAAACCTAAATTTGATGCAATTTAATTAATACTGTTGCTTTTAAAGAGATAAGTCCAGATCTAGGCTCGAAATAATTAAAAAGGCACTTGCTCATCTATACAAACAACAATATATAGTACTGTATAAAAAAGTTGCGACAAATTCGACAATCGATTCAAATAATCGAAACGAGAAAAAGAGCGTATTGTCGAACTCAATGATCCAATTAATTTTAATTGATCACAACTTCAAAAAGGAGCAATCTAGTTCAAGTATTAAATGCCTAATTCGCAAATTATATAATGAAAAAACTTTCGAACTAATGGTAAAAAGTTTAGGCTTTTTGAGAAAAATATAATCGATTTGATTGCATAACAAGCGGTGACTGTATTTCGTATTAAATAATATTATAGCGAATAACATGTTTGAGTGAGTGATGTGTATATAGTGCGAGAGAGAGACAGTGAGAGAGATAGACGATTGAGAGGAGAGCGCGCGGGGAGAGTGAGGGGAGAGGGCGGGGAGAGAGCGGAGAGAGTGCGAGAGTGTGTGTAATGCAATGTAATGCTAATGACATGTTTCACAGCCATTGCTACAGCACTACACAGAGTGGAGAAACTGAGACACAATCGAGAGTTGGCTTTAATTGAAATTTAAAACACATTAATGTCTTGCGTCTAATATCCGCCCATTATTTCCACGACTGAGTTGAGACATAATTTGTAAGTAAATCCGCTTTCCGTCGAATCCGTATTAATTAAACTTTGCGTTTGTCTTACAATCAATAAAATAATCGATAGGTTTAGACCTCAGAGTCTGTTTCGCTCGACTCATACGAGTCGCGAGAGTACTGTTCGGACGAACCGATTCGTTGATTGTCTTTTCGATCTAATGTTTTGATCTCTTGTTATGATTAGTGAAATGAACACAAATGAAGCGATTAATGCAAATGATGGACAACAGCAGCAAAACAGTGTTAACAACGATATTAAGGCTCAAACGCTGACCACTGATGACAACATCATCAGCGCCGACGACAACACCGACAACACCAACAGTGCGAACAATAATCAAATTAACGACAGTTTGACGAACAATGCGAACAACACTCAAACCAATTGCATCGACCAGTCGTCGGATCAGTTGCCCGAAGAGACCGGCGCTGGCGATGAAGCCAACGAAACGCTCGTCTCGAACGCCAATATTGCCGAACAATCAGTTGAACCGCAATTGACGACAAATGAGATCAAAACTGACGATAATGTTAAGGTCACTGACGATACGGTTGCGATCGAAGACAACCGGCAATCGAAGACAACTTCGATACCGGGTGTCGCCCAACAGGTCGCCACTCATGAGATTGATTTGAATGATAATAATGAGTCGATTAGTGAAGACATAACCGAAAGCACGAAAAGTGATGACAATGTGATTGAAGACGAGTGTGAAGAGCAAAGTGTGGATAAGAGTGGTTTGGATTCGACTCCAATCCGAGAAGAATCCAAACCAGAAGTCGACAAAACCGTTGACTTGAATCCGTTCGCCGAAGACTCGGATGTAATTGAAAAAAGTGATGAATTGAATGCCAATACAAATGATTCGGACGACAAGCCGTCGGATTCGACCGAACGGTCATCCGAGTCGACGGAGAAGACGTCCGAATCGACGGATTCGCCGTCGAAGAGCTCGAAAGCGAGTCCAATACCGAGTGATTTACAAGAAGTGATAAACGATTTTAGTATTTCCGATGAAGTGAAGTTCGGTTTGCTTTGCGCCAAAATCATGTCAATTGTGTCTTCAGAGGAGAGCAGTTCCGACGCGAACGCAATCACCGATAATATTCTTCATTTGCTAATAACCGACGATTTGCAGCGAATCCGGAAACCGCAGACTTTGCGCCTCTTCTTTCGGGATTACCTAAAGATGTTGCCGTCGAAGGTCGTGGCGGAGATCCTCAGTGTCCTGATTGCGGTCTTCAAGAAGTCTTTGTTGAACTTAGAGGCGGCGAAGGGCCTACTCCTCGACTCACTCACCCAAACCTTCCACTTCGATAACCTAATCAAACACTTCATCCGCGAAATCATTAATCTCCAGACGTCGTACAGCTGTGACGTCAAAGAGTTGAGAGCTTTGCTCCGACAGAGCGAAGACGACCCGAGACTCCTTCACTACGTCCGAAACGCCAATCTCTTACAACGAAGTCGTCCGAACGCCTTCTTCGCGTTCCCGGGCTCCACCGGCTCGGTGTTGGCGCTGCCGCCGGTCCAGAAGTGGCCCATTCAGAACGGCTGGACATTCATCACGTGGTTCCGTCTCGAGCCCAACCCAACCAACTCTCAGCCTTACCTCTATTTCTTCAGAACCAGCAAATCGGGAGTCGGCTATTCGGCTCATTTCACCGGCAATTGTCTCGTTCTGACCTCAATGAAGATCAAAGGCAAGGGTTTCCAGCACTGCATTCCATACGAGTTCAGTCCCTTCAAGTGGTTCCACTGCGCCATCACTTACGTCACCAAATGGAGAGGCGCCGAAGTGAAGGTCTACGTCAACGGCCAGATGACGGCCAACACGGAGATGGCGTGGAGTGTCCAGACGAGCGACACGTTCGACAAGTGCTTTATTGGCGGCACCGCTGACCTCAATGAGTCCCATCTGCTGAGCGGTCAGTTGTCGTCCATCTACCTGTTCCACGAGGCACTGAACGCGAGCCAAATCTGTGCCATTCACCGGTTGGGGCCGTCATATATCGGGCAATACCTGCACAGCAATGAGAGTCAAATCGATTTACCGATGGCTATGAAACGCGTTTTATATGAAGAGAAGTTGAGTTCAGCTCTCATTTCGCTTTACACTCCAGTGGCAGTCGAGGGCCAGACGCTGTGTCTGCAGTCGGCGCCGAAGGGCAATACGTCGTACTTCACGTCGTCACCGCACGCGGCACTGTTGGGCCAAACGATCGCAATAAAGACCCAATCGATCAGTTCGACGCTGCAGTCGATCGGCGGCATCCGCGCGCTTCTGCCGCTTCTGCACCGCTTTACGCAGCGGTCGGACGCCGAGGCCTGTGCGACACTCATTGGCTTCATATGTGATCTGTTGGAGAGCTCTCCGCAATGGTTCGGCAACGAAGTGGTCCAATCGCACGGCTTTGTTATAATTTCCTCACTTTTAGCCAAAAGTCCACGAGTTTTGATAAATGAGGAAACGCTGGAAATATTGTTGAACTTAACCAAAACCCTCATCAGTGCCTCTGCCGGTGCCGACTCACTCCTCTTGAAGCAACTAATGGACAGCATTTTATTCAATTCCCAGCTTTGGGTTTATGTTGACTCGAAACTACAGCTTCGGTTATATTGTTATTTGGCGACAGAGTTCCTGAGCGGCACCAATGGCTCCAATTCCGGTAATGTCAACAACACTATCGGCTCTAACAGTGTGTCCACTGGTATAGTGTTTAGTGAAGTGAGACGTATCTCAACAGTATTACAATTATTACATTCCCTTAAATACTACTACTGGCTCTCGGAGGAGAAGACCATTCAAGTCAAGGCCCGGGACTCGGCGTTACGGCCCCTCAAGAGTGAACTGCTTTCGATTCGCTCTTATATTCTCTTATTTATAAAGCAGTTAATACTGAAGGGAAATGGCGTTCATTTGGACGAACTTCAGGCGATTCTCAACTATTTGACGACTGTTAACGAAGACGAGAATGTCTTGGATGTCCTCCAAATGCTTCAGTCCCTTATGTGCGAACACCCGGCCTCGTGAGTCACCTCTTTGTCTAACACATTGTCTAACTATTGTAAGACTTAACTAAAACTTTGTTCCAATCGTTTGAATCTATAGAATGATTCCGGCCTTCGATGCGAAACATGGCGTCAAAACAGTCTTCAAACTAATGGATTCGACAAACGAAGAGATCCGTATACAGGCGCTCAAACTGTTGGGTTACTTCTTGAGCCGAAGCACTCAGAAGCGGAAGCAGGACGTGATGGGACCCAACAATCTATATATGCTTTTGTGCGAACACTTAACCAAATTCACGCCTTTAAGGATCGATACCTACAATGCTTTGCACGAAATCCTTACCGAAACGGCAATCGAGACGATCCGGGCGTCCAATTCGAATAACCCGAGCCTTCGAATTGAAAACCCAATGATTCTGAAAGTGATCGCAACTCTTCTCATTGAAGGCAAGAAAGAAGATCCGAATGAAAGCGAAGACAAATCGAGTCCAGACATCAAACGCTTGTTTATTAGCGATTTGTGGAGACTTTTGGTCAGCAATCGGGAGAACCGGCGTCTTGTGCTCCAGATGTCTGTTTGGCAGCATTGGCTCATCAATCTGATTGACCATCACATCCAAGTGACGAGGGATCAGATATTAGCCATCTTTCGAATCCTGCTCTACCATGCAATCAAATACGAATACGGGGGTTGGAGGGTATGGATCGACACTCTGGCCATCATTCACGCGAAGGTGAGTCTCGACGAGTTTATGGCTCAGTTCGGCAAAGACCGCACGACCAGCAAAACGAGTGAATACCGACTCGAGAGGAGGACATCCGGCGACTCGAGTGTTGGCAGCAATTCGCTGAAAGACGAATCCAATGTCCAGAAGAGCGATGAACTGAACGGTTCGAGTCATAAGATTTCGGAACTCAATAACAAAGACACAGTCGACACGATATCTGCGGCCAAACCGGCAGATATGGCAGATATAGATGAAGAGGATAGCCGTCCGGAAGATGATCCCCGTCCTGAAGACGACCGCGAGTCGATGGCAGTACCGCCCGAAGTGACTCTTCCATCCGATGATAATAAAGACAATACAAATGATACAAATAAGAGCTCAAGTGATAAAAGTGCCAAAACTAGTGATACGGAAGGTGTGACTAAAGTTGACGAAAGCAATGGTAACACCGAAGACAATGACGAGAATGAGGCCGAAGACGAGGAACTAAAGGCTCAAAAGAAGGAGGCGTTCATTAGCACCATTAGTTCAATCGATACGGAATCAAAGTTATCCAACACTGACCCCAAACTGTCCAATACTATAGTTCCTGACAGCGCCCCCACACGCAGTAATCGCTTCGGCAGTCAGCGCCGAACTCAAGATAATCCACAAAAAGAGTTCTATAACTCTCTGATATTGGGACAGAAGCCGATGCCGAAAGTGTCGGCGACGCCCGCCTTCCGCATACCTGAGTTCCGGTGGAGTCAATTGCATTTGAAGTTATTAAACGATTTGTTGTTTTCCGTCGAATGCGATCTCCAGATGTGGAGGAGTCAGAGCTCGGAGTATAAGACAGAGTCCGGGTCTCAGCGAACCACTCAATTGGATCAGATTCTGCAGCACTCGGAGAATCAGATCTATATTGTCAATGCAATCCATTTGGTGTCCCAATTGAGCGACAATATAATCATCGCCGCCGGCGGTCTTCTCCCGCTCTTGGCTGCGGCCACTGGAGGCAACAGTGCGGCCACGAATGTGTCGGCGGGCGGGGAGGGCTTGACTGCCATTCAAGCGAATTCACTGCTCTATCGACTCGTAAACCTAATCGATATCTTGTGTTTTGCCGCGACTCACGTTAACTTCGGGGAACTGGAGGCCGAGAAGAATATGTCCGCCGGAGGGATACTCAGGCAGTGTCTGCGTCTGGTTTGTACGGTTGCCGTAAAGAACTGTCTGACAGTTCAGAAGCATTTGGAAACCGGACTCTCGAGTGAAACCGATTTGGAATCGATTGATCTGAAGGACGACTTCAACGTCGGCACTAGTATTGCAGCCGCCGCTGAACTCTTCGGCATTGACTTCTCCTCCGAGTCGAGTGATTTGGTGACCAACTTCAAGGCCGATGGCTCGGACTCGGAGTCGGTCTCGACCTTCATTCCAATACAACCCCTTCCGATCAAAGACCCGACGCGTTTACTCCAGGAAATGGATGTAAACCGTCTGAGAGCTTGTATTTATAGGGACGCCGACGCCGATACCCGTCAGTCCCAGTTCTTAGCGTTAGCCACACTTTACTTCATTTCCGTTCTAATGGTTTCCAAATATCGTGATATTATTGAACCGAAAAGCGGTTCTCAAGCGGCGAAAGGCAGTCGCCGTAACTCTCAGGCCTCTAACGATAGTAGCACTCAATCGCCAACCGAACAAAACATCGACGCCGGGAGTCTCGACCCGTCGGAGATCATCAAACCAATCGAATTGCCGAAAACTCACGTCGACTCAAACATCGGCGAAAAGCTAACGACAAAACTCGAGACAACCCTTTCGAGCGTTTGTCCGCTTTTGAGGGAAATTATGTGCGATTTCGCCAATTTTCTCTCGAAGACCCTTCTCGGCTCTCACGGCCAGGATTTGGTCAGCAAAGAGGCCGTCCGTACATTCCGCCGCTCGAATGCCAGTCCTGTCGAGTTGGTTATGCTCTTGTGTTCGCAGGAATGGCAGAACACACTCCAGAAGAACGCGGGTCTGGCGTTCATTGAACTCATAAATGAGGGAAGACTTCTGTCGCACGCAATGAAGGACCACATCGTTCGGGTGGCTATGGAGGCCGAGTTCATACTGAACCGACTGCGCGCCGACGACGTCTCCAAACACGAGACGTTTTCGCAGTCGTGTTACGAGACCCACGAGAGCCGATCCCACGAAGAAAATCTCATCAATTCGTTGATACTATCGGCTAAACGGCGCGATTGGATGGTCTTCACCCGATTCAAGGAGAACCTGAAGCGCGGCCACAAAAAGCACTACAAACTCGACTCCTGGGAAGACGACGCCCGACGGAAACGCCGATTCGTTTGCGACCCCTTTGGCGTCGACCAGATCCCCAACTGGTCTCAGTCTGAGGTCGTTAGTACTCGAGTGGACGGAATGGTGGTCTCAAAGAGTTCTGAAGACCAATCAGAACGCGCTGAGAGCCCGACCGAGAAGAGCAACGAAGAAGTTATGGCCAATCCATTGATTTTACCGAAACAGACGATGAATACGTCGGTTCGAAACGAAGACGAAGAGAATGAGCTCTACTTATGGGAGAGCGAGGAATCGGCTCAAGACAGCGAAACGAACGCCGAGTTCAGTGGATCCGTTCTCTTCACAATTGACTGTTCGCTCGTTTGGGGTATATATGCCATCGAAGGTATACTTCAGATCACAGCAAATGAGCTGTTCTTCGAGGCGCACAGCAGTGAAGTCGACTTGAGTTCCGCACTGAAGGCCGAGAAGAAGTCGAATAAAGTGGAGAACAGCGACAATATAATGAAGGGCTTGAGTGGCATTGGCTCGAAGGGGCTGAAGGGCTTCAAGGATCTGGATCTGATGGTTCTTCGGTACTGCGATCTACTCACATATAACGGCAAAATCCTGTTGAACGAGATTCGGGCGATCTTTACGCGAAGATTCCTTCTGCAGCAGAACGCCATTGAGATCTTCTTGGCTCAGAGGACGTCCATTATGTTCGCGTTCGTCGACTACGAGACCGTCAAAAAAGTGGTGAAATATCTGCCGCCGGTGGGGGTGGGCGTCAAGTACGGCATTCCGCAGTCACGGCGCGCGTCGTTGATGTCACCGAAACAGCTGTTCGCGGCGTCTAATATGACGCAGAAGTGGCAGAAGCGAGAGATCAGTAATTTCGAGTACTTGATGTTCCTGAACACCATCGCCGGCCGCACCTACCAGGACCTCAACCAATACCCCGTCTTTCCCTGGATTCTCACCAACTATGACAGCAATGAACTCGATTTGGCGCAACCGACCAATTTCCGCGACCTCTCCAAACCCATCGGCGCCCTCAACAGCGACCGCAGGAGTGAGTTCATCGAGCGCTACAACACGTGGGACAACAGCAACAACGTGCCGGCGTTCCACTACGGCACCCACTACTCCACCGCCGCCTTCACGCTCGGTTGGCTCATACGGCTCCAGCCCTTCTACTCGACGTACTTAGCACTACAAGACGGCCGACTCGAAGAAGACACCCGACTCTTCACTTCCATCCGCGACTCGTGGATTGCGTCTCTGATGGGGGGCCAGCAGAACGTGAAAGAACTCATTCCTGAGTTCTTCTATTTGCCCGAAATTCTTAACCAAAACCACGCCTTAGATGACGTCGAACTGCCCGCTTGGGCCGAATCACCCGAACACTTCGTGCGTTTGCACCGAATGGCGTTAGAGTCGGATCTGGTGTCGTGTCAACTGCACCAATGGATTGATCTGATCTTTGGCTATAAGCAGAGAGGGCCGGAAGCGGTCAGAGCTGTCAATGTGTTCTACTATTTGACATATGAAGGCAATACTGATCTCTCGACTATCAACGATCCGGCGCTCAGAGAGGCGATAGAGTCGCAGATCCGGCACTTCGGCCAAACTCCGAGCCAACTGAGCTCAGAGCCACATCCGCCCAGAAGTAGTGCATTACATGTGTCGCCTCTCATGTTCTCTCCGGTGATGGACGAGGTCTGTATGTCCGTTAAGTTCCCGTTCAACGCGGCCGTCACACACATCGCGTCTTGTGCCGCACATAACGCTCAGCCCAACCAGTCGTCGCAGATAGTGACCATCAATTCACACCAACAGTATTTCCTCCACAAGTGGAACACGAAGGAGTCGTCGGCTCCGTTCACGACCGACGCGGCACTCGTGTCGCCCACTTCGGCAATGAAGCGCCAACTGCTCGACACAACCAATTTGTGCACTTCATTGCAGAGCCATTATATCGTGACTCTGGACGCCAAACACGTGATTATGTGTCCCTTCTATGACAACTCGTTCCGCGTCTACTCCACCGAAACCGGAAAACTCACTCAAATCATATACGGGCACAGAGGGGTTGTCAGCTGTTTGGCCCGAAGCGAGTGCAATGTCGCCGCAGACTTCTACGTCGCCTCCGGGAGTCAGGACTGTTCGGTACTGCTGTGGACATGGAATGCGAAGTATTCTCAAATCGAAGGCAACGGCGCGTCCAGTCTCTCCAACCCTTTGCCGAAACTGACGCTTTGGGGACACGAGTCGACTATAATATCGCTTCTGATTAGCGCAGAGTTGGGGCTAATAGTGAGCGCCAGTCGTAACACAATTCTCATCCATACGACGAGTCACGGCGAGTGTATCACCGAAATTGATATTCGAAAAAGAGGTGCTTTCAGTGGCTGCAGGAGTATAAGCGCCGATCCCTCCCGAACTGACGACCAGATCGACTCAAGACCTGAGGGTGATATCAACGGTATGTTCGGCGCAACCAATGCTTTGCTTTTATACTTAACTCTTATTTGTTTCGTCAATCAGAGGCCAACTTAGAGGCGTCGATGTTGGGAAAGGAGGGCTCGAAGAGTGTTCGCATCCAATCGCAGGACTCGAAGATTGATTCGAGAACCGAGACCTCGAGTATGGCCTCGAATGAGCCGACGACTACTGACTACTGCGCGGCGTTTGACGAAACCGATTATCTCATCAATAATTTAGTCATTTGTCGGGAATTGGGTTTTATAGTCGGAATAGCAATACCACAGAGCAGTGACAGCGACTACGACGAGACGAACTCAATGTCGACCCAAAAACATCTGAAGACACCGAAGTCCGAGCGCCAGCAGAACCAAAACGCTCTACTCTTCTCATACAACCTGAGGTCAAAACTGATAAAATGCGTACAAATCGGTAACATTTCGTTCGCGAAAGACCGCGACTCGACTCTACTGCTGACCACTCGCGACGGCGAATACATTGTGATGACTGAGAACGGGACGGCAATCAAGATATTGCGAACTTTCGATTTGACGCCACTCTATGCGCTCAACACTTCAGAACTGGCGACCACTTTCAGTGGCGAACAAAACCGAATCAAATCAATGACTTTAACGGACTTTAAGTACTTACTGGTCGGACAGGAAAACGGGAAACTCATTATCTATAACATTGACTTCAATCGGTGGCATCACGAGTACAGCAGCAGATACTAGTGCCTCAACTCTAGTCGAACGTTCAAAACACTTTAGATTCGATTCTTTGCGACTAAACCATTAGATCCGTCGAATTGCCAGCGATTTGTCGAAGGCTTTCGATTTCGAAACTGAAATCACAAAAACAAATAAACCGAAAGTCAATCAGCATTTGCGTCGGACTTCTGTCGCCATTTCCTCCTCTCAGTCCTCAGTCCAATCTCTCTCTAACTTCACGAACCGTTTTCAGTGTTTTCCGTGCATTCAGTTTGTGTGCGATTTGATCATTAAAAGCGAGAAATTCTTATTAAATAATAACTTATTTGAAGATTTGTTTCGAGAATTTTTGAGATAATAAAAAACAGAAAATATAATATAATATATGATATAAATAGTGATATAAATTGTATTACTATTATATTGAACACAAATTTCTCTATTATTTAGAGAGTACTGTCGGCAACGAAATGCAATTTTTCTGTACTTTTAATTAATTGCTAATTAATAGTTAATTTTTAGATTTTAAAAGAGAAATATTATTATTGTATTTAATACTTATTATTGATTAATAACCAGATTTTTTGGGAACTCTTTTTTGCGGTGAATAACAGGGGATATAATGAATATTAAATTTTAATAATAATTACTATTTTAATCGATTTTAATATTTATGTTAAATAATTGTAACATTCCTTTTGATTCGATTGTAATTTTTCAACAAAACAAAAGAACTGCAGTTTTTCGTCCAATAAAATTGAGTTTTAATTCTTTAAGTTATCTCTCGTTTTGTCAAACATTTCAATGAGTTTTTCGCCGATTTTGAGATAACTTTCGGAAGACTTACTGTTCGGATGAGTCAAGAGAATCGGTTTTCCGGCGTCACAGCACTCCCTGATTGTGATGTCGAGCGGTATGTCTCCCAACAACTCGATGTTTAGTTCTTCGGCCAATCGTTTGGCGCCGTTTTGGCCGAATATATGCGATTCGTGGCCACACTTTTCGCACACATAAACACTCATATTCTGAATGACACCCAAAACGGGGACCTATTTTGGACATCAATTCAGTCAACAGCTCTGTCGGCGCTCCAGAACTTACATTAGTTTTGGCGAACATTGTGGCGCCTCTTCGCGCGTCCAGAAGTGCGATGTCCTGAGGAGTGGTCACTATAATGGCGCCACTTATCGGTATATTCTGTGCGATTGACAACTGGGTATCTCCAGTGCCGGGAGGCATGTCTATGAGCAGGTAGTCTAATGGTCCCCATTGGACACCGAAGAGGAGCTTCTGAATCGCCGACATAACCATCAAACCCCTCCAAACCACTGCCGACTCTTCGCTGACCAGAAACCCCATTGAAATGCATTTAATGCCGTAATTAGTCATCGGTTTCATCAGATTTTCTAAGAAATAGATTGAATTCAAAATCAATTTTCATTTGATTGTCCGTTCCTTACGCTTAGTCACCTCCGGCTCGCCCTTCAATGCCATCATTCGGGGAATAGAGGGCCCGAAGACGTCTGCGTCGAGAATACCTATTTCGAGACTCTTCGGTAAATTGAGATCAGAATCAATGGAAAATCAATTGACAAATCGATTACTTGATTGAGTTTCTTGAGAGCGGTTCCCAAATTAACAGTTGTCGACGACTTGCCAACACCTCCTTTGGCCGAAGAGATGACAACCACATGCTTGACGCCAGCGATTCCCAACTTTGTGGCCAATCGGCGCGATTCGCATCCAAACCGGTTCTACAAATCGGTTCAATACTTAGTATAGAATTGAGTTAAACTAATATGTCGCTAATACCTTGAAATCGGTCTTGGTTAATAGTGTTGTCGCTCTTTTAAGCATTGCCTATAAAGTCAATTCAAAACTTAACACTTAATTCAATTGAATTTAGTTATGATATTAAAAGTCTAATTGATTTCTATATTCATATTATTGAACGAAATGTTTGTAAACAAATCGATTGCAATGTTATGTCAATACAAAACATGTGTTGTCTATGAAGTGACGAAATGTCGCCAAAACTGAATTGCATTTTACGGTTAAGTCGTTTGATTAAAACCAAACAATTGAATGAATTTCACCGAAACTTTAGCTCAATTCAAGAAAATGCCGATAAGAGTGAGCGAAGAGACAAAGCATTGCATTTAAGTCATAAGCCGGTGATGTGTCGGCAAATAATGGATGCTTTGCGACCAAAAGATGGCCAAACGTTCATTGATATGACGTTCGGGTCGGGCGGACACACGAAGCACTTGTTGGCCACCAATAAGAAGATTCGGATCTACGCTCTGGACAGAGACCCGATTGCATACCAAAGAGCAGTCGTTTTGTCGAAAAGCGAACACTTGGCAGAGAATGGACAGCAAGTGATAGCACTTTTGGGTCGATTCAGTGAATTCGCGGCTTTAATGAGTGGAGAGAATGTAAAACCCGATTCAATCGATGGAATTATTATGGATTTAGGCGTCTCTTCCATGCAATTCGATGACAGCAGAAGAGGTTTTGCGATCAGCTCTGACGGCCCGCTCGACATGCGAATGGATGGCCAGCGGTTTGAGTCGATGCCGACGGCGGCTGATGTGGTCAACACTCTCAGTGCCGAACATTTGGCGAAAATATTCCGGACTTATGGCGAAGAGAAGTATTCACTAAAAATAGCGCAAACTATCATTGATTCGCGATTTCTGATGAAACGGTTGTCGTCGACCTCCGAATTGGCGAATCTGATCGCCAATGTGAGCGCTAACTACCAGTCGTTCGACCGACTCGGCCGACCTCAGCACTCGGCGACCAAAGTATTCCAAGCGATCAGAATCTTCGTTAACAATGAGTTAAATGAATTGAATTACGGTTTGGAAAAAGTGAGAAAATATTTGAAGCCTTCGAACAATTGCCACAAATTCGCCAAAAATGAAGAATCGATCGACAGTTACGACGACATCGACGGCGGAATCATTGCTGTCCTGTCGTTCCACTCACTGGAGGACCGGATCGTTAAGAAGCACTTTACGGGACTCGTGAGTGAAGCGGTAGAGACCAAACATTTCAATCATTTGGTGACTCCGACTGACGAGGAAATGACTGCAGTTTTGATGAAAAACTGGAAACAAATCAATAAACGCGTTATTCTTCCCGAAGAGGACGAAGTGCTCATGAATCCGAGGAGTAGGTCCGCGAAGTTGAGGTTAGCCGTTCGGCTGCTCTGAATGCGCTCTTCCGGCGCCGACGAAGACAATACATTTCGACATTAATTTAATTCAATTGAAAAATCATTAGAAAAATGAATAAAATTTATTCGCTTTTACTTAAAGTCATTTCGCATTAGAAAACAAATTTTATTTACAAATAATTTATAAATTTCTTTAAAAGACAATAAATACTGTATTGAATGGAAAGATCATTGATTTGTTCCGTTCGGTTGATGACTATTATTGGGGGAATAGAGTAGCGAAACGGAATCACTCGGAACAGAGAAGTCTTCGACGGTTTGGAAGCCTTTATTGTCGAAGTCTTTGATTGTGATATTCGTTTCGATGTATTTACCGGTTATGACGTCAACGATGGCGTTGGCGACACAACTGATGAGACCAGAAGTGGCGTAAATACCGCCGACGACTCCACACAATCGGATCAAAAAGCGCCAAAACGGGACGTTCTGTTCGACTACTTTGACGCAAATGGCGTCGATTTCGTACTTGAAGTAGATTCCCGGCATTCCATGACTGCCCGAGTTGTGGTCAATCACTCGTTCGCTTTCGGTCGTTGAGTATTGGTAGCTCTTGAGGCTCACGTCCGACGTCTGCACATCGGTTGACATCACTTTCAGGTAATAGTTATATAATTGCGTTCCTATTCATCGCAAATGCAATTCGAGAAGAATTAGAACAAGTGGTCAGACATTGATTGCAATGAAGAGGTATTACTCGAATCGGTTGTCTTCTCTTCGCCTTCTAATGGGTTTATAATACTCGGAACGTATTCTCCGAACGAAAACCTTTCGATTCGATGACTAAAGTTATACTCTTTGGGACACAAAAACATCAATCAATCAAAACAAGCCATCGATGGTAGGGCTGAGCAGACCTGACTCGCTGGTGAAGAGGGATATGTGGGCGTGGCCTAAGGGCATCGGTAGGTGTTTGCCGACAGTGATGTGGAAATTACCGGACACTTTGTTGACCGTCAGAGTGCCGTAGAGACGACAGGCATCGGGCGCTCCCTTCGGCGGCGTCTCCCGCGGCGGCAAATCGCGCCCATATTTGCGTTGCGAGAGAATGTCTGACTTCCAGAGCACTTCTTGCAGCGAATGGTGTTCATTGCGCAGGTAGTTGTTCACATCCCGGATCACATTCCACTGCGACCTCTGGCCCAGAGTTAGCTCGAAATATGTCGGCTCTTCGATGAGACGGCCATAAGTGTACGCATTGTTCGTATTGGTCGAGTCGAGGATATCGGCGCCAATACCTTCGCAGACCATTCGGTAGGAAATGTTAATTACAATCGAAGTGCAAACGGGAGTCGACGTCGAAATGACTTACTCTCGCAGTTCATCGCAACCGTAATGTCGACATTGAGTTGCAGTTTACTGTCGATTAGAAACCGAAACAAAGTTTAGACGAAAGGCAATCGATTGACTCGAATGGCGTCAGACCTGTCGAAGTCGGTGTCGACGGAATACAAGAACTTGATTCGCGAGCGAAGGTAAACCGTTATCTCAAACGTAACTAATATCGCAATCAATAGATAACTCAATACCGAGACTGAAATGAAAGACAAATTAATTGTCGAAACGTTTCCAAACATTCACTGTATGTCTGAGTCCTCTGCAGTGCAGACCTGTTCCGCCAGTGGTTGTGGTTTTCGTGAAGTTATGGTCGACTTTAGTAAACGCATCCAAGTCTGCGATACCTCGCGGGCCGGACACGAGTCGCCGAATTAATGGCATTTTCGGCTCTTTCCAGACAATCGGTACTCAATTACACGAAACGAATGACTGGATTAAGCGATTTGTCAGCAATGAGTTGTAGAGACAAGTGATGCGAATCTGTCGAACATAGAGTACGTCTACTAATTCATGAGTACTATAAGAATATAAGTTATTTGTTGAGAATATTCTTCAAACTTTTCGCATATGAATATTGTAGTGAAATCGGAATATAAACTTTGATTATATACGTGTTATTCTGATTATTATATCTAATAAACTGGTAGTTTATTGAATACTTTAACTTACATTACTCATTAACTTTAAAATCAATAAAATGAATTGATATAACTAGATAAATTTTATATTATGTCTCTTTTGTTTTTTAAATTGTACAAAAACTGTTCAAGATAATTATTTGGTAGATATATCACTTGAAGCATCAATCGACATAATTAACAATTGACATGTTTTACATTTAATCACATTAATAGAGTATCTTTTTTTAAAAACTACTGAAAACCACTAAAAACATAATAAAATTTTGATAAAAATTTCGAATTTCGTTAAACAATGAGATTTTCAAATTCGAATCAATCGACTAAACAATGAAATGTCGGCTAAAAGTGAATTAAAAACTCGAATCAAAAGTGATTGAAGCGATCGCTCGAAAGGATGCGAATGTCGTCGTCGAGTGAG
>JAQIXC010000818.1:0-19684 GCA_034697605.1 Metabelba pulverosa | reverse complement strand
ATAGGCATCTCGTCGTCGCTTATCAAGTGATCCAAAACCGACTTTCCTTTCCAGAGTAGGTATAGACTGACAATAAACGATTGGCCTAACAGCCAAAAGTAGCCAGTACGAAATAATATATTTACCATTATAATTTTGCTTGATTTGACTTCTACGTCATTAAATTGTACAAGCCACTGCGTTGTATTGATGCAGTTATATGCCAACAATAATATGGTTAACAAATTCCATATTATTTGCAATGTTTTCACATAAACGCTGTTTTGCTTTTTGTCGACTCGTAATCCCCAATACGTTATTCCACTTATTTTGTGTGATTTTATTAATATATTTAATCCATTCAACATTTTAAAAGCCATATTTAAAATTGCTTATTAATTTTATATAATGTACAAAATAAGGTTACAAGTTTACAGGATCAATGAAAATAAAATAAAAATATAAGATAGCAATGCAAGATTTTATAAATCAAATTACTAATCAATAAATTTTTAATTATTGTATTTTTTATATTTATTATTTGCATTGATGTTCAAATAAAAATTTTACATTTAATTATTTACATAAATTTGTTAATTAAATTTTTATTTATTATAGAAAAACATTTTTCACGAAAATATTTACTTAATTTTATGCAAGGTATTTATTATTTATTTAAAATCTATATATTATTGTGTAAATAAAACTTATTAATTAAATTTATTAGAAACATATATTATTGTCTATTAGTCCTAACAAGTTCTAACCTATTCTCCAAAAAGTTCTAAATAAATTTGTAACATTGTCAATTTAAATTATGTTTCTCATTTATTTATAATTATTTTTATCATTTTTTTAAATCGTTTAAATATTATGTATTAACTAAATAATTTTTTAAGGTAAAATTTATACTATGTACAACTTTTATTGTGATTTACTAGCTGAAATTACATTATCCCTGTAAAATAAATATTATTATATACTCTACGCAATAATAATATTAATTTTCAAATTATTTTTATAAATCGAATTTATTTAATTAAGTGTAATAATCCAATAAAGTAATAATATTTGCACAAATATTTAATCAACAAATTGATAGACTGCATTGGAGAACATGTACAAGTATTAAATTTATATTGTTCACATTATTAATTATTTTTTTAGCATGTCATTCTAGTCAGTATGGTGACAAGTGAACAGATTGCTACGCAATGGTTGATTATTTTAAATAATTTAAATAATGATCATTTTAATCATTAAATAATTTTATTTTATTCATTATATTTCATTACTTAAACAATAGCTATGTGTGCAGCAAAACTATTAAATTATTCATTAAAATATTAAACAAATGCATAATTATAAATAATAAAACCATGAATAAATATTTCGTTTTCACTAAAACATTATTAAATTGTATTGATTTAATAAAAGTAAATATATTGTATTCAACATTTTAAGATTACTTTACACTATTTTTTATTGATATACTATTTACTTTGTATATTTTACACAACATAAAACATTTTTACAATATTTTACATACAATATTTTACACAACTGGTTAAATTAATAAATATAATTAAATTGCAATATAACTTATTAATTATAAGTTTTTATAAGTTATTTGACAAAAACTTTAAAAAAATGTTAAAATCTATTCCAATTTGCATCTTATAATTTATTAATTTATTAATTAATTTAATAACAGTATTTGTTTACTGTAATAATAATAATAATGAGTAAACAACAACTAGCAGGATTAAGAATTTTAATAAACCATCACAAATTACATGGAATTACTTATTGGGGTTCAAACGTTAATCGCTCGACAATCGGAAAATGGAAAAAAGTTTTACATATTTTGTGGAATCTATTATTTGTTATATTATTCACTTATAATATGTATTACTTAAATAAAAATAATATACTTTTATATAAACATTCGAAACAATTCGATACAATCAAATCAATGCTTATATTATTAATCTATTTGTTGGGTTATATTATCTATACATTTCATACCCTATTCGTGAGTCTATACCTACTCTGGAAAGGAAAGTCGGTTTCGGATCACTTGATAAGCGACGACGAGATGCCTATCGACGCCTCTATTGAACGCAAAATCGGTCTAAGAATCACAATTTTACAATTTCTATTTGCTTTTATAAATGCATTAATGAGCTTTATAACATGCTCAAATGTTGAAACGAATAGCATTGTATTTATTATATATGACAATATTTTATATTATTTATCACTTAATAATGATTTATCGGTCATATCATTGATTGCATACAAGAGTTGTATTGTTTCGCAAAAACTACAGAATATTCTCATTACGAATCCGATTCGCGCTTTTGATTCACTCTATTATACAGTTTATAAGATTTGCGATTCTGTTCAACAGTTCAATCAATTTATTTCTATTTACCTTTTTGTTGCTTTAATTGTAATAACTGTTAATTTTGTTTCAATTATCTGTTCAATCATTCTATCTCTTAGTTCACTATATATTAGATTAATTGATGCTTCCTATTGTTTATTACTTTCATTAACTATCTGTTTAATATGTAACATAATATCCAGTAAATATCAAAGTTTTATTAGTAAACTTGATAAAATGATAAACTATAACTTTATTAATTCAAAATCGATGACAACTAACAATAGAATAATTTTACTGCAAATCAAAGACTTGTCGCCAAAGATGTGTTTAAATGCAATGAATTTGTTTGCAGTGAACGCAAAGACATTCATATCGAGTATGGCTTTAGTCGTCTCTTATTCTGTTGTTTTCATACAAACTGCCGATCAAAGCAAATAAGAATTATATAACAATTATTTTATCAAGACACATAATTACAAAATAAAACTTTAGACTTATTAATAATTACTAGTTAAAATTATTTACTATGAATTATTTAATTATTAAACTAGCATAAATACAGAATAGTATAAAGATGATTGTTTAAAAAATATATTGAATTTTATTGCATATTAATCTAACAAAAAAAATTAATTATTACATTAGTATTATGTAAACTTTATTTATTCAAACTACTATTTTTATAAAATAAATATTGTAAAAATTCACATTTGCTGTCTATTAAGTTATAATAATACCTATAATAATATATTTTAATAGAAAATAAAATTATCAGTCTGCATCAACACATTAACTGTGTATTAGACCACCTAACTATGTCATGTACATACTGTATATTATTGAAGTATATTTAAACATCACTGTATTAAAAATAAAGTTCAATCAATTGACTTAATTTCTAAAAACAAATATTTTATTTCAATTAAGTTAAATACATGTTTAAAGAATAAAAACATTTGGATAATAGGAATTCTAAAAGTAATACAAAATTATTTTAAACCAAAAAATCACCGAATAATTTGTGAAAACGTACTAAAAATATAATTAATATTCAAATACTTAATGTAATTAATGGACAAATCATTTGTTTGGGGAATAAGAATAGCATTGAATGCAAACTACAGAACGACTCGTCCGTAGCGGTCGAACCGATTTGGCGCGACTTTAGAAGTCGATCGACGGGTCGAACGGATGGTTCGGCAGATGCGCCGTCTGTTCGAACAGATTCGAGCGGTACTTGCGGTCGAGACCCTCCAACTCAGCCAACTCTTCCGGTGCGAGCGAGAAGTCGAAGATCTGAATATTGGTTTTGATGCGTTCGGCGCTCACGCTCTTCGGGATTACTATCACTCCTCTCTCGGTCTGTGCGCACAATAAACAAGTTGAATTAATGCAATAATTAAAATATTTAAAAATAGTAAAGTAAATAAATTATGTAAATATAATAAATAATAAAATAGTAAATAATGTGTAAATAAATTAACGGTTAATTTATAACGTACAGGTATAAAATGTATTTTTAGAAATAAAATCACCAAGCATATTACCTGAAACTTAAGCAGGATCTGTCCGGCATTCTTGCCGTACTTGTCGGCCAGGCGCAGGACGACCGGGTCCTTCAGCAGCTGGCCCTTATCGGGCCGGTCATTGCAGTTGGAGCCGGGGTTGCCGAGCGGCGAGTAGGCCGTCAGCGTAATGCCGCGCTCTTCGCAGAACTTCTTCAGCTTGGTCTGCGCCAGGTATGGGTGGCTTTCCACCTTCATCACGAGCATACAGGTAATCATAATTTAGCATGTAACTTTACAATTAGACTTGCTTATTTCAATACCTGATTAGTAACCGGAACGATCGTAACCGACTTGAGTAGGCGCTCGACCTGCGCGGACGTGAAGTTCGAGATACCGATACTCTTGACGAGTCCGGCCTTCACGCAGTCCTCTAAGCCCTGGTAGGCCTCGATGTAGTCAACGTCGCCGCCGATTATCTTGCCGTCGGCGCCGGTCGGGAACAGGCCGTCGTCTACCTGCGCGAAGCACATCGGCCAGTGCACGAGACACAAGTCCAGGTACGGCGTCTGCAGTTTAGCAAGTATCTTTTTCACGCACACTATCACGCGGTCGCGTTTGAAGTACGTGAGCCACAGCTTCGACACGACGTACAAGTCCTCACGAGTTACCTGTTATCAGTAAAAGTTTTGTTAACATTCCGATCAATATTACCCAGCTAAATTATGACAAAAACGAGCATTTTGAATCATTTTTTTAATTTAGCCCACTAATGCATTAAATTTATAAAAATGCCTAGATTAATATTTATAGATCCGACTTCTTGCCAAATTTCCATTTAAATAACAATGTTAGTTAAATTTAAACTATATTGTGATCTATGTTACAGTTTATATTAAATATAAAATTTTACTTGACAACTTTAAATAAGCAGTTATTCGTTGTTTGTTATATTAGTTGGCATTAATTTAATTTAGTTTATACTTGATTAAATTATTATTACTGTTATATTAAATTTAGAAATCGAACTTTGTATCCTATTTTCAATTTAAATATGCATTTCAGCAAACAATCTGATTAAATTTAAGCCATATGTGTTGACAAAAAGAGCATTGCAATCTACCCTACCGTTCCGTCTTTGACGGCGTCGTTGATCGCGCGGCCGGTTTCCTCTTCATTCTCGTAGACGAGCGCACAGTCGAGGTGTCGGTAGCCGGCGTCGATGGCCGCGCGTATCGCGCGATACAACTGGCCGTCGGGCGCCGCCTGCCAGGTGCCCAACCCGATGATCGGGATCGACACACCGTTGTTGAGCTTAACGCTCGGCACGAGTTTCGCGTCCATTGCTCGAGAGTTGAAGGCGTTTCGCGAATAACTGTTTGCTTCGAATACTTGCGTTGAAATGACTGCTGAATAACATGAAGTTTAAAAGTTATTAAATTTTTTCGCCAAAAGTATTCTTTAGTTTATTTAAAAGTGTGACTCATTTTTAAGTATTCAGTTTATTTTTCAAAGTATTTTTTAATCACTTAAATATAAACTAGATATTTTTTCTTTCTAAAATGAACTGAAGAGTTATAAATAGCATTTTAAAATTATACTGTTTGTAGATTAAGTTTTTAAAATATTAATAGCAATTAACACTTACATTTGAAATATAATCTACCTTGAACAGTTTTGACACGATTGAGAATTCTGTTCATAAATTAAACTGTACAATAAAATGTTAATATTTATACATGTACTTTGATCCGACAATAAGTTATTAATAACTTTGCAATGATATTATTGAGAAAATATGTTTTATAATTTTACAATTTAATTTTAATATTCAAATGAAAATATGCAAACTAACTAAACTAACATGTATACTTGATGCGGCTTCAAGGCTTTTCCTATCAAGTATAAATTATACTGTATAATTAATAATCGTATTGACTGTGACTCGTGTGCACACTGTTTATTGCGAATGTGGGACAAATCGCATAAAAAACAAAACAATAACTACATTTACACTGCATATTTTTAAACTAACTGTAAAGACACGTTTGCATTCATAGGCGAGACTCGATTTCAGCAATATACAAAAGAAAAAGTTTATCATTAACCCGGTTTCGACAAAGTACCGGTAGTATCATGTTCAAAAAAAACTTTTATCAAGAAAAAAATCAAACTTTAATATAATTATTCTACTCATCAAAAATATATTACTAAAGTTGGGTTAAATAGATTACCGGCAAACATTAGTACAGTATAAAACAGCAGTTTTTGAGCAAAAAATGCCAGTTAAAAAGTCTAAAATTACTAAAAATTAATTTGTCATGTTTAAAATTGATCTGAATTATGCCTAAAAACATAAATATCGATTTTAATTTTTCGTGTAATTACTTGATCATACTTGATACAATTTGTATTTCAAGATATTCTCACCGGTAATAAAATTATTACTTTACAATGCAAAATTTAGAATAATCTTAATTAGATTTTACTGTTTCTATTGCAAATTATTCTAAAAATAACATTGTTTTAAATACATGTTAAAATTATTGTTGTCAATTTTAATTTATGAAAACAACGTGTAAAATTAATAAACCAAAATATACTTCAACAAAATAAATCTGACAAGTTAAACTATCACATAAACACATTACAATTGAAATGAGTTTATACAGATAGTATATCATACTTACATTGCAGAGATAGCTTGCTTAAAAAACTTCCGCAACTAAACAGTGTAATCAAAGGAAATAAAATGATAAGAATTCGGCGTAAAATACAATCGAAAAACGCAAACAATAAACAAAAAACTCGAAGCGATATAACCGACAAAACAGCGACTCTTGAAAACTCGCAGAGAATGTGTGAATCAAATGCAAACCATTTTATATACGCTATGTATGCGATGTCTGTCGTTATAGCGATAGACTGTAACAAAACAAAAACAAAATAACAGCTAATATTCGTGCTGTGAATCGGCCAGACATGTGCGCGCACTGGTATGTAGGTGTATGAGTGCGCGCGATGGGTGGGTTAACCGGATCGCTACGAAAAGGCGCGGCTAAATTGGATGTGCTAGTTCGCCGTCGTTTCATTATTGCTAATTGTCATGAATAATTTTCATTCAAATTAAAGTTTTTAGTTTGAAAACTATTTTTGTGATTATGTAAAAATTTACCAATCTATTATGTGCAATTATTTATAAATATACTGTATATTTAAACATTTTGTTTATTATATTTATGAATAAAATTAGATAGATTACTTTTTTTGTAATAGAAATTATGTAAAAACATGATGAATTAAGTTAATTATAATGCAAATTATTTTTATTATGAATCAATTGTTTATTTCAAAATAAATTACAAATATATTACAAATTATTTTTAGGTTTTAAAAGCGCTATTTGAATTGAATTGCCATGCTCTTTAGTTACATATCTAATGTTGGTGGCATGTCTGATTCGATGCTACTTGGTGAAGTAGTAAATATATAACTGCTTGCTGAGTTAGTATTTTGCATGGTAACTGTTGTAACAAGTATGGTTGTTGTTTGCATAGTCGCAGCCTCATTGGCATTTACTATTTTAACCTGTACACTTTCTGCAAATGCCTTGTCGCTGTGTTTTGATAGATACAATAAGTTTAATTCGGATTAAATATACCATGTATATATTATATTGTATACAAACTTTTTAGTCAAAAAGTCAACCGCCTTGAGCAGTAGTAGTTGAAATGAAATTGGCTTGCTACCTTTTGGCTTTTTCACATCGAAATAGTCACACTTTTTAGCTTTATTAATCTTGCCTTCAGTTTCTAGTAACTTGGTTATTTTGTAAAACATATTTGTGACAGATTCTTTAAATTCATCTCGCAAATCGTCATCGTCAGGATATATGCCTTGCATTCGGTTCGCCCATAAATTTATCAAGCTAGTATTTATTAAATGAAATGTTATTTTAAAAAATGTTATGCATTATTAAATATAATAATATAAACAAGTAAATTTATTTTTTAAATACACAAAATATTTAAAAGTTTCAACTTGTATTTTAAACATTGAAATAACATTATTATAAAATATTTCTACGAACTATTTCAAAAATAATTACACATTTATTATTTACCTAAATAGAATAAACTATATAGTTGATAATACTGTATAAAATTAATTAAAACTCAACTAAAAGTGTAAATAATAACAAACACAAACTGTAATATTTATTATAAATAATAAGTTAACTTGATCAAATATTTTTTGTACTAATAAATTAATTTGGGCTCCAGACGATTTCTACATTTATTATTTTCATTAAATAAAATTAACTAGATTGCTTAATTTAATTACCATAGTAACTTATCCATTTTAAACTTGGACGGTTTAGTGAGGCCAAATATCGAGTCGGTCACTGCGTCGCGTTGACCTTTGCCCTCGCGATTAGCCATGCTCGAAGCCGTTGATCTTCGTTCGATCACCCTGCTGTTTTTTAGTTTACGCGGTTCGCAAAGTCGCCGCATGTGTCTAAAGCCGTCGTCGATCAGTATTTGGCTGACTTTTACGGCTAACGCATTGTTGCTTGCTAACTTTGTGTTCACGAAATGCACGAAAGTATTCGGGTTTATTTTCAAATATCTGTGATTATAATTTATATTTTTAAATATTAACTATTTTTTGCAATAATTAATTTGTTTAAATTATCAAAGTGAATTTTTTTAAACTGTAACTATAACTGTAATGTATTTATTAGCAATGTTTGTTTTAACATTGTATCATAAAAATGGAACAAGAGTTGACCTAACATAAATCAATAATAATTATTTCATGGATATTTAATTAATTTTTTAAAGATGTATATAACACTTTTTTTGTTAAGCATATTAGTATTTAAAATATGTTACTAAAATTTGCTGAAGTAGCACAATCAAAATATTTAACTCAGTTATCATGTTTGTTTTAACTTTATTCATATAAACTGTAAATATTACTTTTAAGCTTGTTAAATCTATCAGTTTTTAAGATGTTTCATATTAACTGACCTGAGATGTACAGAACTTAAAAAATGATCTATTATGTTTTAAAAATAATTTTCGTAATTATGAAAATACGCGAAACATTTACTTATTGCACAAATTCTGCAATTGTCTGCTGCTATGAATGCCGTGTTTGGGATCGCCGTAATTGAGTAGTTGCGCCAGAATCTCGTCCCATTCCTTTTCGCTCGGCCCGCTGTAGGGCGAGCCGTCGGCTATCGGTGCGCTGTTGATAATGTTTGAGACAATCGCATCCCCCGAGGCTCGTGTCGTTTTAAGTGTGCTTGTTGTTGTTTGTCGCGTGCTCATAGTTGTTTTCGGACGACTATCATGATTATTTCGCGTAGGTGCAGGTGTTATTGGTGCAGGTGCTATTCTATTTGACCTTCCACTATCGCCGTTACTGGAAGTTTTATCTTGATTATTTTTTGATGTTGCGCCCTGACTGATATTTTTAGCATTGTTTAAATATCATTCAAAGATAAAACTATTATTAAATATATTTGTTTATACTTTTTAATCAGATGATCAACCGCTTTAAGCAAGGCAATTTGCACTGATTTAGGTTTTCTATCATTTGCTTTTTTCACATCGAAAAAAGCGCAGCTAGACGCTTTTTGTGTGTGACCATATTCCTCGAGTATCTTGATAATATTTCTGAATGTTTTGCCAATGAAATCTTTAAATTCACTGCGCAAGTCGTCATCTTCAGGGTATAATCCATTGGTTTTTTCAACCCATAAATTCATCAAGCTAGTTTCAATGTACAGTACAAACATTTTAATTACTATAAAAAAACTGTAAATATGTTTTTATAACTATTTTTATATAATAATTTTATGCTTATTAAATTATTGAAAAAGAAAAAAAAGCGAATTGAGATTGTTTAAGCTTGATTATTTTTATGCTATAAATAGCTTAAGGTTAGCATTAGGTTAAATGTTAATGTAAATTTAATTAATTAACTAACCAAAGTAATTTGTTGAGTTTATATTTAGTTTGCACAGATAATCCAAAGAGCGCGTCGGTAAAAGCATCACGGTTATCTTTACCGACGCGGTTAGCCATGTTTGCGGCCATAGATCGGCGTTCGATATATTTCGCGTTTTTAGTCTTTTTCTGATCACATATCCGCTTCATATATGTCAGGCCGTCTTCAATTAGTAGCATGCCAACTTTTTTCGTTATGCCATCTTTGTTTGTAAATTTTTTGCTTAAATAATTTGCAAATGTGTCCGGTTTTAATTTTAGATGTCTAAAACAGTAACAAAATATTTATTCATTTAAATATATTACTTGATAAATAAATTGATTATTATTGGCCAGATATCCAGTGAATGTTAAACAATTAAGCAATGTATTTTTGTAAACTAAAGTTCATGTTGATTTATTTTACACTGATTATTTTAGAGAATAATTTTTATCGTGTAAATGTTTATAAACCTGGTTACAAATGAATACTAATAATTAACAAAATAAATAAAATAATTAATATAATGTCAATAAAAAATTTATACTGTGTAAAAATTACTACATACGCAGTGCATAACTTTTGTAGATGGTTACTATCTTGAATACCATAAGAAGGATTGCCAAAATTGATCTGGTTAGCAAATATTTCATCCCATTCCGAGTCGGATGGCCCGGAATACGGCCCACTATTACCAACACTTATACCGCTTTTAACATTTGTTTCAACTATTTTTGATTCAACACTAGGATTCTCTACTTTAAGCATGCTATCTTTAGATGGCAAGTCAATTCTATTTGCACTCGGTGTTATTGTAGCGATTGTAGTTTTTGCTGAATTAATCACGCCACTTTGTGGCTGATTTTGTTTACCTAGACTAAATACAAAAATTTTATAATTAATTTGACAATTAGAATTACTATATATTTATCCAGATACTTTTTAGCTAAATGATCAATTGCTTTAATCAAAACAATCTGTACGGATTTTGGTTTTGTACCATCCGGCTTTTGTATATCAAAAAAGCCACAGTTATTTAGCTTTTTAAGCTTAAATTCCGTTTCGAGTAGCTCGGTTAATTTGTTAAATGTTTGCACAATAAAATCTTTGAATTCGCTGCGCAAGTCATCATCTTCTGGATATAAGCCCTTTGTTTTAGTAACCCATAAATTTATCAAGCTATAATGATAAGTTTATTAAACATTAATAAGTTATTGCTATTTATGTACAAAGTATATAAATTTTGAATATTGTTATAATTGAAATAGTAATAATTTCACCAGATTAATTTGTTCATTTTAAACTTTGTCGGCATGGACAATCCAAACAAGGCATCGGTAAAATGATCACGGTGATCTTTACCAACACGATTAGCAATGTTCGCGGCCATAGATTTGCGTTCAATGAGTTTTGCGTTTTTAGCGTTTTTCGGATCACATATTCGCTTCATATAAGTCAATCCATCGTCAATAAGCATCTTGCCAACTTGTTCAACTAGTTTATTATTACTGCTTGATAGTTTACTTGCAACAAAGCCCACAAACGTCTCAGGTTTTAATTCTAAATGCCTATAAAATTATTTATAAATTTATACAGTACTATATAATTTAATTTGATATAAATATATGAAGTCAACAATTACATAGTATAAACTATTAGTGAAACAACATTATAATAATGTAATTAAAATATAGATTATGTTAAAACAATAATACAGTAAAAAATATAAACCGAAACTTTAACCTTGTTTATAGATTATATGTTTGCTGGAAAAATTGACTAAAAACTTTCCATAGTTTAATTTATCTATGTTTTGTGCACAAAAAAAATGTTAACAATTTATTCTGTTAAACTTATAATTTGCATTAAAACTTTGAAATTGTGGTAGTTAAAAAAATTTCCATTTAAAGAACAAATACTTGCAATTTTCACTAACTATCTATAAACTATAATACTTAAATAAACAATGTAAAGTTCAGAATATCTATAGCAGAATTAGACTGAAATAAATTAATTTTCAATTTTCTATTTCATGTATGATATGTAAATTAAATTTAGCAATATAAATATTTAGTTATAAGATAGTGTACAGCTTCTCTGGTTTACATTAATAACTTATATCTTTAACAAATAATTAAATTTTGTAAATAGATTTACTCTAATAAGCTAGTATCAAAATTCATACAAGGTAATTATTATGCTTCCGATTTGAGTGGAAATCAACTCTAGACACAAGATTTAAGCGGTTTAGAGATTAAAGTTAATCTGTCCCAAAAACGAGTTTATGCATTGCAAAAATGTTGCACTCACACATAGTTAAAATCTCCTGAATGCTTTACATTTTTGCAATGCATAAACTAGTTTTTGGGACAGATTAACTTTAATCTCTAAACCCCTTAAATCTTGTATCAAGAGTTAATTTCCACTCAAATCGGAAGCACAGTAATTATTAAGTAGAACATTTTTGAAGCCTAAACTTACTCATTGCAAAGCTTTTGCAAATGTTGACTGTCCTGAATACCATAGGAAGGATTGCCAAAATTGATCTGGTTAGCTAGGATTTCATCCCACTCACTTTCCGACGGCCCGGAATATGTCGGCCTATTAGCCATTACTGCATTAGGCAATTCTGTTATAATTGAACTTGGTACTGCTGTGTACGCTGTGATTTGAACATTTGTAGCCGGGTTAGTGGTGGTTGTTTGATCTTGAGACTTTATTGCTTCAGATGGTTTTGTTTCAACTTTTTGAGTTACACTGTTACTTTGTGACAAGGTTCCTCCTGCTCTATTAGTCATGTAATATTAAATATATTTTGTTAAATAAATTCATGCCAAAATATTATTAAACTATAATTTTCAAATAAATACTTTTTAGATAGATTTTCAATTGCTTTGATTAAAACCAACTGTACAGATTTCGGTTTAGTACCATCCGGCTTTTGCACATCGAAAAAGTCGCATTTATCTTCTTTCTTTAACTTAAATTCTGCTTCAACAAGTTCAATTATTTTCTTAAATGTTTGTCCGATAAAATCTTTGAATTCACCACGCAACTCGTCCTCATCTGGATATAATCCTGTTAGTTTCGTTGTCCACAAATTAAGCAAACTATATAAAGTTTTAATTTAATTATATTTAATTTTAAATGCTGATGTTTTATAGCATAATTAAAACAATTACCAAGCAAATTTATTCATTTTGAATTTGGTTTGCACTGATAGCCCAAACAGTGCATCGGTAAAAGCATCACGGTGATCTTTTCCCATACGATTAGCAATGTTTGCGGCCATAGCTCGGCGTTCAATAAGTTTCGAATTCTTAATGTTTTTCGGATCGCAAATGCGTTTCATATACTTTAATCCGTCTTCAATTAGTATCTTGCCAACTTTTTCAGTTAATTGATTGTTATTTGAAATTTTACTCATCACAAAATTTGTAAATGTTTCAGGGTTTAACTTCAAGTGTCTATAAATAAATCAATAAATATACAGTTAAATTAGTTCTATAAAATAACAAAATTTAAATTTTTAATAAATTAAAATAAACATTAATAATTAGTTATAATTTGTACCATGCGAGTAATAAAAACTTACTCAGAGCAAATTTTTTGCAAATGAGCCGAGTCTTCAATACCATATGACGGACTGCCAAAGTTGATCTGGTTGGCTAATATTTCATCCCACTCATTTTCTGATGGACCTGTGTAGTCCGGCCTACTAACAAAATTTGTCGCTTCAGTTGCAGTAGGGTTTGTATCTTGTTTAATTACTGATGTTTTTTGAATGCTATTATCTATCTGTTTTACAATTATCGGAGCATTACTTGGTTTATTTTCTGTAATCTTTGCACTGCCATTACTAGAATTGAAATTAAATCACTTTGTACTTTTAAAATTTTATCTTATCAACATTTTAATTAAATACCCTTTAAAATGGTTGTCAACTGCTTTTAGCAAGACTAATTGAACTGATTTTGGTTTATCGCCACTCTCTGGCTTTTTGATGTCGAAAAAGTCGCAATTTTCCGATTTTTTCGCTTTGCTCTCATCAGCAAGTATCTTGCTAATTTTATCAAATGTCGCGCTAATAAAGTCGGTAAACTCACTGCGTAAATCATCATCTACCGGATATAGCCCGCTCATTTTTTCCGGCCATAGTTTTAATAAACTGTAAATAAATCCTATTTTTAAAGTTATAATAAACATTTTATTTTATCATTGTATATTGGGAATACCGACGGATGCCGATTTTTATATTTAAATAGTTAATATACTTTTGACTAATACTAAAACAAAATTATTTATGTTCTTGCGATATATTAATAAACTTTCAATAAATTGTGCATTATAAATTTGCATAAATCATAGCTGCATTTTGGGTAATTTTTAATGAAATGAATGCAAACCAATTAATTATCCTATTATAGTATACTGTACATATTGATATAGAATCATCATTACTATACAATTATTTTATTCCTGACAATTATTCCTGAGTATATCAAACGTGTTTGAAGCAAAATATAACTATTTATATAATTTAATTATAATATAATATAAGATAATTAATATCTATTTATCATTGAGTTTTAAAACTTAATGTGCTACGTTTATTTTTATAAACTGTTGTAAAATATAAATATGAATATATATTATACTAAATTATTATAATATTTTTAAATGAAGTCCAAGCACAACCTATATAAATTAATGCAATTTTTAAATTGCAATCACGTACCACAAAAATTTATTCATTTTTAATTTTTTAATCGCCGACAGCCCAAATAGCGCATCGGTAAAAGCATCACGATGATCTTTGCCGATACGATTAGCCATGTTAGCGGCGGTTGCTTTCCGTTCAATGAGTTTTGCGCTTTTCGTTAGTTTCGGATCACAAATGCGTTTTATATAAGTCAAGCCGTCGTCGATCAATATTTTGCCAATTTTCTCGACTATGCCCTTGCTATTTGCAAAGTTACTTGCCACAAAATGTGTAAATGTTTCAGGGTTTAATTTCAGTTGCCTAGATAAAATAGATAACAAATTAATATTCTGTAGGGAATTTTATTTCATGTCTTATTCTATTATATACTGTATGCAAGTATAATTTATTGGATTAAAGTGTTTAAATTATGCAAAGTAATAATGTAGAATGGCAATAAATAAAACTTACGTTGTACAAATTGTTTGCAAATGCATGTTGTCTTGAATACCGTAGGACGGGTTACCAAAATTGATCTGGTTGGCCAAAATTTCATCCCACTCATTTTCAGATGGACCCGAATACGAGGCCCTATTTTGAGTTGATTGCACATTATTAGAATTTGATGTATTTGCTACTGGTGCAGATGAACTTGGTAATTGTGTTGTAGTTAATATAGTAATTTCAACAGGTTTATTTGTTGTCAGAATAGATAGTACTGTTGTCGTGGCAATTGGTACAATTTGAATTTGATTAGTACTTGGTGCTTTACTCATATCTGCCCCGTTTGTGCTATTTATTGTTTAATCAAGATTATTATTAGTACTCTATACTTTTAAATAAATATAACTAGCTAATAAATACGTTTTTGACAGATTATCAATTGCTTTTATCAAAACCATCTGAACAGATTTTGGTTTAGTACCATCCGGCTTTTGAACATCGAAAAAGTCGCATTTATCTTGCTTCTTTAATTTAAATTCTGCTTCAACTAGCTCAATTATTTTCTTAAATGTTTGTCCAACAAAATCCTTGAATTCACCACGTAGCTCGTCTTCATCCGGATATAATCCTGTTAATTTTGTTGTCCATAAATTAAGCAAACTAGATAAATTTAATTATATTTAGTTTTGAAAGTGGTAGTTTTCTCAATTTAATTCAAACAATTACCAAGCAAGTTTATTCATTTTGAATTTAGTTTGCACTGATAGCCCAAACAGTGCGTCGGTAAAAGCATCACGGTGATCTTTTCCCATACGATTGGCAATGTTTGCGGCTATAGCTCGGCGTTCAATGAGTTTTGAGTTCTTAATGTTTTTCGGATCGCAAATGCGTTTCATATACTTTAATCCGTCTTCGATTAGTATCTTGCCAACTTTCTCAGTTAACTGATTGTTATTTGAAATTTTACTCATCACAAAATTTATAAATGTTTCAGGGTTTAACTTCAAGTGTCTATAAATATACAATTTACGTTAGATTTTATTACTAATAAAAAAAGTAAAATAAGCAATATAAAAATAACAAATGAAATATAATAATTATTTATACCGTTGTTAAAAAATAAAGTGATAAACTTACTCAGAGCAAATTTTCTGCAAATGAGCTGAGTCTTCAATTCCATATGAAGGACTGCCAAAATTGATCTGGTTTGCTAAGATTTCATCCCACTCATTTTCCGATGGCCCTAAATAGTTCGGTCTACTCTCAACCACTTTTGCAAAATTTGTCGCTTCAGTAGCAGTTAATTTTGTATCTTGCTCAATTACTGTTGTTAGTTGATTGTTGTTTACATTACTACTATCTAGAGTTGTCATCAATGTTGGCGCAATTGTTGGTAATTTATTTTCGGTAATCTTTGCATTACTACCACTCAAACTAAAAAAACTTATGTTAAATTTTCTTAAATTTTATTTAGCAAATATTTTGAATAAATTACCCTATAAAATGATTATCGACTGCTTTTAGCAAGACTAATTGCAAAGATTTCGGTTTATCTCCACTCTCTGGCTTTTTGATGTCGAAAAAGTCGCAATTTTCCGATTTTTTCGCTTTGCTCTCATCGGCAAGTATCTTGCTTATTTTATCAAAGGTTGCACCAACAAATTCTTTAAACTCAATGCGTAAATCATCATCGACTGGATATAGCCCGGTCATTTTTTCTGGCCATAGTTTTAATAGACTGTAAATAAATGGTATTCATTTTACTTTTATTTATAGGTATTTGATCATTGTAATTTTGGATAACTATTTTTAATGTTAGTGTATTTTTACTAATAATTTAACTCAATTTTCACATTGCAATACATACCACAAAAATTTATTCATTTTCAATTTTTTAATAACCGACAGTCCAAATAGGGCGTCGGTAAAAGCATCACGGTGATCTTTACCGATACGATTAGCCATGTTAGCGGCGGTTGCTTTCCGTTCAATAAGTTTTGCGTTTTTCGTTAGTTTCGGATCACAAATACGTTTCATATAAGTCAAGCCGTCGTCGATCAATATTTTGCCAATTCTCTCGACTACACCGTTACTATTAGAAAACTTGCTGGCCACATATTGTGTAAATGTGCCCGGGTTTATTTTTAATTGCCTGGATAAAATAGATTATTGCGTAATCACAGTAGCCAATTTGATTATATGCTTTATAATAAGTTATTATATTTAAATAATTATAATTTTATTACAGCTTCTAAACTAACTTACAGCAACTAACATGTTTGACCAGTTATACTAACAAACTAACAAACTATATTTTATACTGTATTAAATTAATTTTACTAAATACAATGTATAAAAATAGAGAAAAATACATACTTATCTATTTTGTATAATAAGTATAAATCAATTGATGACAGCAAGCAATTTTACTTTTATAGATAAAATTAACATTTTAAAAACTTATATTGAATTTTGTTACAATGAATAAATTTTATCATTGTTTACGAGTATAAAATAAATACTCACAAGGCACATACTGTTTGCAAGTGCATATTATCTTGCACACCGTATGAGGGATTGCCGAAATTGATCTGGTTAGCTAGGATTTCATCCCACTCATTTTCCGATGGCCCAGAATATGCCGGTCTATTGCCAGTTTGCTCAACATGGTTAGAATTTAATGTATTTACTACTGGTTCAGATGAACTTGGTAATTGTGTTGTAATTTCAACAGGTTTATTTGTAGTTAAAATGGTAGATAATGATGTAACTGGTACAGCTTGGTTTTGATTAGTACTTGGCACTTTAATTATGCCTTCTTTGCTTGCACTATATATTATTCAATAAAAAAGTATTTTTAAACATTATATTATTTCAAAAATATATTATATGTTAATAAATACGTTTTGGACAGATTATCAATTGCTTTAATCAAAACCAACTGTATAGATTTTGGTTTAGTACCATCCGGCTTTTGTACATCGAAAAAGTCGCATTTATCTTGCTTCTTTAATTTAAATTCTGCTTCAACAAGCTCAATTATTTTCTTGAATGTTTGTCCAACGAAATCCTTGAATTCACCACGTAGCTCATCCTCATCCGGATATAATCCTGTTAATTTTGTTGACCACAAATTAAGCAAACTAGAAAAATTTTATTTATATTATATTTAGTTTTTTAAATGTTGAAGTTTTCTTAATCTAATTTAATCAATTACCAAGCAAGTTTATTCATTTTGAATTTGGTTTGCACTGATAGCCCAAACAGTGCATCGGTAAAAGCATCACGGTGATCTTTTCCCATACGATTAGCAATGTTTGCGGCCATAGCTCGGCGTTCAATGAGTTTTGAGTTCTTAATGTTTTTCGGATCGCAAATGCGTTTCATATACTTTAATCCGTCATCGATTAGTATCTTGCTAACTTTCTCAGTTAACTGATTGCTATTTGAAATTTTACTCATCACAAAATTTATAAATGTTTCAGGGTTTAGTTTTAAATGTCTGTGAATAAAGTTAAAAAATACACAATTAAATTAAATTATCAAGTATTTACTGATAATCTTTTAAGAATTATGACATATATTTTTGAATATCAATAATTTATACTTAATAAAAAAGTAACTTACTCAGAGCAAATTTTTTGCAAATGAGTAGCATCTTCGATTCCATAAGACGGATTGCCAAAATTGATCTGGTTAGCTAATATTTCATCCCACTCATTTTCCGATAGACCCGTATAATCGGGTTTATTTTCAATAGCTCGTGCTAAATTAGTCGATTCAGTAATAATTGGGCTTGCATCTTGCTTGGTTAATGTTGATGTTGGATAGCTGTTTATGTCACTACTTGTTACACTCTTTGGCGCAATTGTAGTTACTTTGTTGTCAACAATTTTTGCATTACTATCAACAGAACTAAAATTAAATTATATTAATTAAAATTGATCATGTAAATATTTTGATACAAATACCCTTTAAAATGATTATCAACTGCTTTTAGCAAGACTAATTGCACTGATTTCGGTTTATCGCCACTTTCTGGCTTTTTAATGTCGAAAAAATCACAATTTTCCGATTTTTTCGCTTTGCTCTCATCAGCAAGTATCTTGCTTATTTTCTCAAATGTCGCTTTAATAAAGTCGGTAAACTCACTGCGTAAATCATCATCTACCGGATATAGCCCGCTCATTTTTTCCGGCCATAGTTTTAGTAAACTGGAAATAAATCGTATTTTAAATATTTTAATAAACAGCTTATTCTAACATTGTAATTTTGAATTTTCAATTCCACACTGGAATTCAATTGGATTTTCATTTTTGTATTTGAATAGTAAATACTGTATATATTTGACTAAAGCTAGTTTTAATAAACTGTAAATAGTTCTTTTTAGTATGATCTTAGCAAACAGTGAATTTAATTATTAAATATTTGAAAATAAGACAAACTTCAACTTAAGAAAAATGCTACTAATCTATTTGTGAAGTTTAGTTTTTCATTTTGTTATATTTTTATATTATTAGAAATCGTATTTTAATATATTATATCCTTTTATTTCAGTCTTTGTAGTTTCAGATAAAACTATTATGACTAGGGACGCTACACGGATGCTTTTGGTATAAGACTAACTGGCATACCCACCCAGATCATCATACGTGTTAAACCAAT
>JAQIXC010000817.1:0-19691 GCA_034697605.1 Metabelba pulverosa | reverse complement strand
AATTGAATCGAAAAATGCGTTCATTTGCGACAAAAACTGATGAATCGATCGAATGATTTGTTTTGATTCGAAAACAAAGAGTAAATTTATTGCAATTCATATAAAACGTTTTCAAATTATTTAAATTTTAGAGAATTACATTCCAAACTGAAAATATTTATTATTAAATTATTGAAATAATATTAAATATGGTGTTTAATTTTTGCTTGCTTAATTATTGGTAGACGAATATTTTAATTATTTAACAGTATATTTAATTATTTACCTTGTGTATTAAATATACTGTATATCATTGAGATATAATATTAGTTATTGGTTATTTTAAATAATTTTTTAAAATTTTAAATTAAAGTTATGCCTTGTATTCGTAAAATATCTAATTTTTCAAGTACTATTATTTTTAAATAAATATCCGTTTGTTGTTTACTAACTTTAAATCGATATTAATAATTTTATATAATGTTTAAAAATCAGTTAAAACTTTGTATGGTTAGTAACATTTGATTATATTTTAAAATTAAATATAAATTATCTTAATTAAAGAAAATTACAATATACTTATACTTATATTTATGATAGAGTAATAATTATTGTGTTACTTAATAAGAGCATCTTGTGCCTGTGATTTATATTATTTAATTAAACATGTCTTGAACTAATAATTATCATTTTCCATAAGATTTGAAGTACATAAAATTTGAATATTTATCCTTGATATATTTGAAGTTTTATCGCAGTAAATATCTAATACGATATCGAATATAAACAAGTTTCACATTTGTAGATAAAGCTAATCAGTGAGCTAATTAGCATGTAAAAATACAATATATATAATTGTTTATAAATTAATCTTATATTAAATTAATAAATTTTTAAAAATAATAAAATATATTTTAAAAATGTGCGACAATTGGGTGATTCGATCGGCAAAAGCGGATTACGAGACTCCGAACACATCTTTGGCTCAATATGTTTGCAATCACTTACAGGACGTGAATAAAGACTCAATATTTTTGGTATGTATTTTGAAAATGTTTTCAAGTATTACTAAAAATTTTATGTGACTTTCCTTCAGATCGACGCCTCGAACGACTCGAGACTCACATTCGGAGAACTGGTAGCGAAAGCCCATAGCGTTGCGAAGGCTTTGATTCGAAGAGGGATTCGGAAATCGGATATTGTGTTGACGTTCGCCGACAATAGTATCGAACACTCGATAGTGTCGTTCGCTTCGGTCTTCTTAGGCATAACTCTATACCCAATCAGTCCTAACGCCACTACATATAAAATTCAGACACTATTCGAGACTTTTGATGAAATCAATATTTTTGTGAATCAACGCAAAGCCGATGTAATCGAAAAGGTTTTCCAGAATTTCATTGAAAACAATCAGACATTCAATGCGAAAACAGTCGTTGTTTTGGATGGAGTTTTCAATAATTATCTCACATTTAATGAACTTCTAAATGAGGGCCGGAATGAGAAACTGGAGAATATTCCTTACTATTCGGTCGACCCGAAAGAGGATATTTGTCTTATGCTTCAGAGCTCCGGCACTACCGGTTTGCCGAAAAGAGTAATGTATTCACATATGGCTTATGTGGCGAACATTCAACTCTTGGGTTACGACAAATGCGTACAATTGAAAGACATTGTGTTCGCGCAGTTGGCTTCGATTAGCCACATATCCGGCTCGTCCTTCCTGTTCGGGAACGCCTGCTTGGGCCGACCGGTTGTCATATACAACCAACTCAACGAAGAACTACTACTCAATTCAATTGCGAAATACAAAGTAAATTCAATAGCAGTTACGCCACTTTGGGGCCGACGTATAGGAATGGCATTCGAGAAATACGACTTATCGACGTTAAAGTACGTGTTTAGTGCCGGCGCCGCCTTTCCTGATCATGTGGCCAGGGAGTTTCTCAAACGTGATCTTATATTTCAAATAGGTTAGTTTATGTCTAATAATTTATTTTATATCATTTGTATCATGATTATTTATTCGGGTAAAATAATAGGCTATGGAATGACCGAATGCCGCGCTATTACAGATCATATAACATACGATAAGACCAAATACGTGACCGGAAGTGTGGGAAAGTTGGCCCCAAATGTAATGCTCAAAGTTGTAGATTTGGATACCGGCGCCAGTCTCGGCCCTAATATGAAGGGCGAGATATGTGTGAAATTACCGAAAATAATAAGCGGCTATCGGAACAATCCGACCGCAACTGCCGACGCAGTACAGAGCGACGGATGGCTACACACCGACGATATCGGACACTACGACGAAGAGCACAATATCTATATCACCGATAGAGTGAAGGAACTGATGAAATACAATACAGTAAAGGTGTCGCCGACGGAAGTCGAACTCTTCTTATCTACTCATCCGATGGTCGCCGAAGTGGCGGTCATTGGCGTCAGACATGAGACGGAGAATCAGTGGCCGAGAGCTTACGTCAAGACTATACCGAATGCGAGCGTTAGTGCGGAAGACATACAGAAATACGTTTCAGGTTTTGCTCTTAAATATAGCATAAATTTTCAATTTTTTTATTCTTAAAAAATATTACTCTTTAAGCGAAACAAAACAACTGAGGGCTGGAGTGGTATTCGTCGATAACATTCCGCGCACAGCCATTGGGAAAGTCGACCGAAAATATTTCAAACAAGTAATTAGTGACGAACTCATTAAAGCTGACAAATAAGCTTGAATGATTTTAAAAATTAATAAATAAATTAATGCAATTCTATGTCGAACACAATTTCTGGTAAATATTTGTTTCATATTATTTCAGATAAGTTTTTAAGTGTTTACACAAAAGTTAACATTATTACACTTCAAACCCCTTTAATAACTCAAAATTTATTCTCGGAGAACTGGTTGTAAAATCAAATAGCTAAAGCTAAATTAAAGGTGTAAAACAAATACCTTGCATGTTTATTTTTCTCAGTCATGTGCTTAGTTTTTAAACAGTTTAATCATTAATATAAAAATATTTTAAACTATAATGTTAATTAAATGAAAACGTTATAAAAATATCTAGCAATAATATTAGATTTTGTAAATATTAATTCTTAGAAATAAAACATCCGCAATTTAATTCATTTATAATTTCTTACTAAAATATTGGGATATCCGCTTTTTGTTATAACAACACTCAATTTATAAATATTTATTTAACTTGTATAAATATATAACTTTGATATTTTTAAATAATAAAGCGTTTAGTTTAGATAAATTATAAATTAATAATAAATTGTTTAAAAGTAAATTTTTCGTTATATATTAAATTGTGTGAATTTACAGATTACTGCCCTAAACAATATGAAATTGTTTATAATATTGATCATGCTGTATTTTATAATATCGAATCCATGGGAACCGAATCAAGTGGTTTGTCAGCGAAGTAGAGGCGCGCGACGTAATTATGGCAATCGTAACGGCTATGGAGGCAATAATCGCGGCCGATATGGTCGGCGCCGCGGCAGGAGTGTTGATTATGTATGGCTAAATTACACAGAATAAAGACCGGGATAAAACGATAAATTCTTAAACCTTTGCAAATAATTATTATTTACAGAACGACTATATCGGACCACTGCCGGCCGCTTTGCACACATAACCGGCAATACGTTATGGCCAATAGTATGGGCGCTGATAACACATCGCGTTGTATACATCTTGATCCCAAATTAAAGATTGAACTTTATTTAACTTTATTTAAAATTATTCATAGTTAAACATGTTATAATTGACTTGATAATATAATGTATAAGTTACACGCTGAAATAAAATAATAAAATTTATTTAAATAAACGATTAAACAAGGCAGAATTTTATTCGTGCGAATAATCAAAGCTTAGTGTCTAAAAGTGCCTATTGAGTACCTCTACAGCATAAGTAGTTTATACTGTACTTGCTCATTGCGAATAAATAATTATTCATGGATTACAAATAATAATGAGTGGAATTTATAAAAATATCATGCAGATATTTGAGTAGAGATTAGTACTGCAATAAATTGAAAGTTTAAATTTTTAAAATTAATTTTAATAGTCTGTTTATAGTCAATAATCTGTGTTGTTCTTCAGCCGTCTCTCGTGTATAGATAACGGTCCCGACGGTCGCGCGTTCGACGTATTTAGTGACACTCTGTCCGTCTGAGACGGCATTGAGTGCGAACTCGACCTTCTCGTCCAGTGAGCAATCGATAGGTGCATTTGCGCGCAGATCGTCACAAGTGCATATACAAGGTAGTTAAATACCGACTTGCTAACATAACGTAAAAACCAGTAAAATGGAAACTTGATTTTCTACTTTTGAAAATAAATATAAGCAAAACAGGCAAAATAGAGATGAGACTTATTTCCCAAAATAATAACTTAACACGCACTTTCACGATAATTATTCAAAATAAATTTAATCAATAAATAATTTAACATTTAATCAAAGTTTGAATTGCATTTCGTGTTTCACTAATTCTTTTCAAAGTGTTTCCGCAATTTTCATGTCTTTCACTCTTCGAGTCATTCGGTCGAATCGACGACAATTGCTATTAATTGTACATAACATTTAATTTTAATAAATTTAATGCAGAAATATTTTATTTAGATTTTATTATTTTTCTTTTTACTTTTCTATTCAGAATGGTTTCCGTTTTTGTTTTTACAATGGCTTAACCGTTTAACAAAATTATGTAACTTAATAAAATTTTGTCTTAAAACTACTAAATACATTTATAATTTTATTTTTCAATTTTATACAATCTGGAAGATACGTATTTTTTAAAATTAAAATAAACAATTTTCTTTGTATAAGGCCAATAAGAAAAATCTCACGGTGCTAAGTCAGCAGTACTAGCTGGCCAAAATATATCAAGGTTAGTTAATTTATTATTAATTAAATGATTTACGTTTTTAACATGTTTATATAAAAACTATATTAAAACTAATAAATTATCGGCAGAAGTATGAGAAGCCATCCTTTCTGAAAGTATTGGTCTTTAAAATTTAAATTAAATTTGGCACAAAATTGCTCTAATTGCGGATGAAAAAGTTATCAATCCCACTTAGATACTTTACACTAGTAACATTTCCAGTAAAATAATACGGGCCAATGACTCCATGATATGAGGCCATACCATCAAGGCCTTTGAATGCGCTTTCATCTCTAGAGTGGGCAATGGTTTTGTTGCGCTGTATATCTTCTTGCAGTTTTTATTTAAAAAATTTTTGTAAGAAAACCAAGACACATCTGTATAGTTAGAACCAGATAAATAATTATCAACATACTGGCTTAATAAAAATATGTCATTTTTGCAATAGCTCGGAAACAGCTTTAGATAATTAAACAAGGTAAAAAGCATTTGTAAACTTCATCTAATCAGATTCAGCATTTACCTGAAAACCAGATATTTTTCACAAAATCGAGATTTATTATTATCTTCTCTAACATAATATCACAAAATTTTTTTCGTTTGACAATATTATTAGCACTTAAGTCACAGGCAGTTTGTTAATAGATTTAAATTTTAAATCATGTTTCAGAATTCTACGTGTGGTTGAATAACTCATATTTGCTAAGGGTAAAATATCGGACACAGATTATGTTTTTATCTAAAACATTTTTAAAATGTTACTAGGTGTCCTAATTTAGATTTTGCACAATATATTTAGTATTGCATTTATTAATAATTTTCTAATAAGTTTTGCAATTATTAACAAAATTAAATTACATTTCTATAGAAACAGCATAATTTGTTTTGTTTGGAGTGCTATCATCTTTCGCAGATTCAGCTTCACATTTTGCTCAAGACATTCTTTGATCTAAAGTTAATTGATAACTTTGTTGACTCATTATTTTGCACTAAAATTTTTTAATTTATAGTTTATTAGTTTATAGTATATAGTTTAAAATAATAAATATGTAAATTGTATTAATACAGCAATTAAGTCTCTCATTTTATCTAGATGAAAGATTGATACAAAGTATTAAATTTAAGTATTAAAACCCGGCATTTTAAAGTTTTTATAAACAAATACAAATGAGTTGACTATAAATAGCATTCAAATTTATTTCAGTTTATTAATTTTATTTTGAACATTTAATGCTATAACATTAATTTCAATTAATTTCTATTCAATTCAATTCAATTCATATACAATAACATCATTATATATAGTTAAAATTATCTATATAGTATGAATATTATATTTTATATTAATTGTGTTTATTACCTTAATAGATACAATCAACAATTTGACAATCAATGAGCGGTTCTGCTTATTAATAGCCAGCGTTGAGTCGAACCCAAAAACAATACGTATTTTGATTTCGAAATATACGCCAACTCTACAACATTAACACCAAACGATTCTATGCTTTCAATCTCATCTGTCATTTATTAAAATACATTTGTATTTAAAAAATCGATGCAAATGTATATTAGACAATAGCGCCGCATGTGCTTTGGCTTAGGAGACTGGAACTGCTAAGCTTTCGAGTAATATTATATTCACAAACGATGTGAAACGTGACCGCTTGTATTAATATTTGTATTATTATGGTAATTATTGTTGTTATTGTTATTAATGTTAATTTTTTATGCCAACAATTGCGTTTACTTCCGCGATTCAAGTGGTGGAAAACATGATAATAGCCGTTCATGAGGTCGAAACATCAAAAAGTAAGTATAATTTTTTATTATATGAGTGAGATATTGCTAGCTTAAGCAGTATACTTTACTCGTTTTCGAGGTTAATTATGTAAGTTTACCTCAATTACTTTACTAGCTATCTTGGGTTGTGATTCTGTCTTAATGGATAAGTTGACCCATTGATAGTTAGGCATTATGTATATAACAACATATACAACATTACATAATACATATTTGTAAAATATTTTATTGCATTCATAATATCTTGATAGTTTTTTATTATATTTAGCTAACTTTTTATACTTAAACTATTCTTATAATAATTTGATAATTTATAACTATATTCAGCTATTTTGAAACTATTCTTATTATAACTATTACAAGTATGACTATTACATGTTTTAATTTTATTCATACATTTGAATCGATTTTATTTGATTACTTAATCCACGAACAAGAGGTTTTAGTAAAGTGGTCCTATTTGGCCCAGTGTGCACAAATGACCTATTACAATATACCTAAATGTAGATATTTGTTAACTTACAAAACTAAAGTCGGAGTTTTGTGCAAATAAACCAATTATTTATATGCCAAAAATAGCTATGCATTTTAGATAACCATATTAATTGTAATATAATAGATTGTGTTTTAAGTTTATTTTAATATAATAGTTATATAATTAGTTCAGCCTAAGAAAATACGTTTTAGTTTTAATAATTATTTAAACTTCCCAGCAATCTTCAAAAAATATATCATAACTTATGATTCATAACAATTACATTGAAATATGTTTTATGCTTTTAGATAAATGGATAATAATTTATATTAAACAGTTTGTAATTTTTAAATTAATACAATAATTATTTAATTTAATTTTGTAGGTTATTTAGATTATTTTGTAGACTTTTTAAGTAACAATAGCATAGATGAAAAATATCACAAATAAAACAATCAAATATAAATACGCATATTTAGTATTAAGATAATTTAAATACTATTCTCGAAGTCAAACACAATTCTCGCCATTTCGGCAAACGTTAGGTTTAAATATCGGATATTCTTCTCATCGAAATGCATAAACTTTGGCCAGAATTTCGAATCATCACCAAAACACCAACCCTTAACACTGATATCATTGCCGCGAATGACCAGATGTATGACCAGCCACTCCTTCTGCCAGTTCTTGTAGTACATCGTATAGAGTTTCGGGCAAACCATCGGCCCGTAACTGCCGAACTCAACGCCCATTCGATGCACGAGATTCGGGCGCTTCTCCAGAATCTGTTTGGTCGGCAAAATACCGGAGTTATAGAACCACTGGTTCGGGTCGTAGTCGCGATACGAGTCGATCCACAGCTTGAGGAACCGGGCGTTTCGGTGCGCGAGGACTATGCCGTTACTCAGATAGTAGCCGTCGTCCCAATTGAGGGTCAGTTCGTATTTGCGCAGCGAATCCAATGAGCGGACGATATACATGTCGTTATCGAGATATATGCCGCCGAACTCGATGAGCACCCGTATGCGGGTGATGTCGCTGGCGTGCCAGTTCAACCACTGCGCACTCAGACGGCGCCCGAATATCTCCGTCGGCTTCTCGATTGTCCTCAACGTTAGTGTTGTATTCGTTTTATTGGCCACTCGTTCGGCGCGTTCGTAATAACCGGTCAATCGATTGCAGTCGCAGTGAATGTATATTCGCTTCGGTTTTTGGTTTCGAATTACCGATAAAATCGATACGAAATGACCGAATGATATGCTATTAGAGCCGAACAGCACATAGTGGACAACATTCGGCACAATTAGCGTCGGATAACCAGTTTCGTTGTCGCCGAACATCATCTCATTGTAGGGATTGTCGACTAAATCGATGCTTTCGATTGAATCCGTATTAGTCTTCAACCGATAAGCGCTTCTAATAGTCGGCTCCGACTGTCGTAGAGACGCAAAGATCGCGAATCCAATCGCTATTATAATCAATACTAATATTGATTTCAAACAATTGCTTCTCTTCTGAGACTTCATTGCATTTCGACTTTAATTTCTCACTTTAATCAATCGTTTAACTGAAAAATGCTTTTCAACATGTCTACATTAGAAGACTTGGGTACGATCAACTATGAGTCGAATTGGGCTTGTTTGTGCTATTAATATAACATGCAATATGCTATATTTTGCTTAATTCAAAAAGTGTGTTAAAAATTATTAAGTATTCAAACAATTTCCTTTATTCAATAAACATTCATCTCATACACTGCACTGTATAAGTAATGTTATATAAACTCATTGAACTATTATATTTAATTTGAAATTTCGCTATATACTGTTGCTGTCGATAAACAGATTAGCAAAAGTTTTTTAATAGCTGTTCAGTATATTTAAGTTTATATACGGTAAAGGCAGAAACAAACTTATAAATGTACTTGCTAGACTAGATCGGTATTTTAGTCTCAGACCAAAAGCAAAATGCAATGTAAGTGAAACTGAGTTCTGCGTTCGCCGAGACGTCAGCAGCAAACAAAAGCGACATGGTAATATGATTTGGCTTATTTGTAAATAGTTTTCGATTAGAGTTTTATACTCTATTAGCCGAAGAGCCGTTTGAACTCAATTCCATTCATTCTTTTTAGAGAAGAGAAGAGTTTTAACTCAGATCTTCGAAAATTAATGTCTCGATGCGAACACTTCAGATGCAATCGCAAACAACTAATTGGACAGTTGGCTGAGTTTGGCACCGAGAGAATGCACTTGATTCTAGTATTTTTACGCATTACATGCTCATATTTATCTTTATAATATGTGTCATTTAAAGTTATAGATAAAAATTTATAAATGTTTTTAAATTAGTTCTAAAAAATTATCTATGCTACAGTGTTATTCATAAATATATATTTTATAATTAAGTATAAAGAGCATAATCTATTTGATCTCTGATCTTGCTAGAAATATTATAAAAATATTACCTCAAAAACTTTATTTAAATAATTAAAACATTTATTAAACCCTTGAATATAAATTTAAAACAAATAGTAAAACTATGCTATTTTAATCATGCACATTAATAATAACTTAATTTTTAATTATGACTAATTTGACGTAAACTCAATAATGGCTTAAAATAACATTAGCACATAAAATAGACATTATAAGATAGTGATAAATAGTATTTGTGCGCAAATATAAAATTAGATTATTTTTGTTTTAAGTTTATATTAAATTTTATAAAAAAAATAAATTATTAAGAAATTTAATACACTTGCATGTTTGTAGGAATTACATTAGCTTATTAATATTTACTATGAAACATAAATTTAGTTATGTGAGGATATCCCTTTTTATTCTAAACATGATTGACATTATATGAAAAATATTAATACGTTATTTAACACATATTTTTAAATCAAATTTATAAATAAATATAAATATTAATAATTTTATTTAAATGTTTTTTGTTTAGCAAGAGTAGAAGTTTGGAAAGTTTTAATATTAAATAACATCAGTACATTTTAATTATTTATAAATTATTTTTTTAGTTATTGATGTATCTTTAGATAAATATAATTTCTTTTTAATATTAAGTTTGTAATATAAAATTACTGCATTTAACAATATGAACTTGTTTATAATATTGATCATGCTGTATTTTATAATATCGAATCCATGGGAACCGAACCAAGTGGATTGTCAGCGGTATAGGGGTTGGCGACGTTATTATGGCAATCGCTATGGCTATGGACACCGCCGTCGCGGCCGATATGGCCGGAGTGTAGATTATGTATGGCTAAATTATAACCAATTAAGGTTAATTCTATTCTATAATATTCTCATTTGCAGAAAGATTATTTCGAACCACTCCCGGCCATTTTGCACAGAGAGCCTTCCAAATAATATTGACACTGATAACCACTGACATATGGAATATACCGCATTCACTCATGAGAATATAATATTTTTCCTAAATATATGTTAAATTATTCAGAATTAACAATGTTTTAATTGAATTGATTATTTAACCTAATAATGCGGTACCTATAATATTAACTCATATTTAATATAATTTTGCAAATTAAATTATTTTACTTTTATTTATTCCCACATCTAATATGTTTTTAATTAAAAATATTGTCCTTGATAATTTAGTTATAATAATAAAAGATATGTAGAAAATTGTTGTGCAGTATATTAAAGAATAAATATTTAAATATTTAATTGTTAAATGAGATTGCTAAGCTTGTAAAATTTAATAAATATCAATTTGTCAAATTTATCTATAAGTTATTGTACATTATTAGATCAAAATGTTATTATAATTCTAAAAATTATTTTTAAAATACTATTATAAGTATTGTTAAAATTATTTTCTGTTAATAAAATATAAAATTATATTCTCTTTCCATGAAATTAAAAGTAGCTGTAAAAATTATTAATAAATTAAGCATTAGATTTAGTTATTGGGTATTTATATTTCTATATCAGCACTTTTATTTTAAAATAGAAAAAAATAAATTTTGTCAGGAAACTCAACTGAAGTTATAAAAAATTAAATAGATTTTCCATGGAAAAATGTTGCATAAAATTGCTTAGAATTAAATAGTATTTTTTTTTATTAAACTCTTAACTTATATTATATGCACATTTTGTCTGATTACTAGAAAATTATCAAGAAATATACTATATACAGTATTAATAATACAAAACAATAGATACAACTAATACTAGTAATAGTTGCAATATTAAAAGGATATCCATTTATGCGTTTCATTTAATTTTACGTTAAATTTCTTTTTTATTTAATCTAATAAAGAATATAATTTATTTTTAAAAATCATTTATAAATTTTTAAAAATATTTTGTTTTTTGTTTATTAATAAAAATTCTTAGAATTAAAGAAAATTCTTATAAGAGCATCAAACAAAATGAAATTGTTTATAATATTGAGCATGCTTTGTTTTATATTATGGAATATGTCTGCAACCAGTCGAGTGAGTTGTCAACAGCGGCCCCGACGGGACAGGAACGGCAATATTATTCGGCGCACTTACGGGCCGGTATATCGTGGTCTGGAAGTGAGTACGTTTCGTAATAGAAATTACGGGCGCCGTCGCTATGCCCGGCCACGACATTCCGGTTTAAGGCGATACGCAAATAGCCGTTATGTCAACTACTATCGGCGCGGCTGACTACTGTCCGTGTGTCTTTTAAACACAAATTCAGATCTGATTTGTGGTTTATTGTAATTTATTGGATTAAATGTTAAATATTAATTAATTCAATTAATAACAAGTGTTAATATGTTATTTATAATATTCTAGATACATTTACAAATTTATAAATTGTATTGTACAATAAATTGTACAATTTAAACATTATGCCAATAAAATGATTTTAAAAAATTAAACTTAAAACCAATATTTGTTTTATTTGCACTGTAGTATAATATAGATTTTGATTAATTTAAAAAATTGTTTTTATCCTTACACTGTAAAACCTAGGCCTTTCCTCTACTAAAAAACGTCCTTATATATTATATTTGATCTAGCTCCTGCCCCTCATTCTGGAGATATAGAGTCAGCATATCCTCTAGTTGTTGCTTGTGACCTTTGACCTAATAATTTTTAATGATTCTATTGATATAATATCTAAACATTCTACCACGGAATATCAAACAACCATAACAGGACCATTTTTAAAACTATACTTTATTGTTTAATTTTGACTGAATTTTGCATGATTAAATAAATATACAAATTTATTATTTAGCTTTAATAAGCTCAGCGGCAGATAATTGTTTGAAATAGTTTCGGTCGACTTTCCCGATGGTTGTGCGCGGAATGTGGTCGACAAAGACAACGCCAGCTCTCAGTTGATTCGATGCTCCCATAGAGTCTAGAATTAGTAGACATTTTCACTCAAATTATTTCACTTAAAAATTATTATATATTTAAGAGCAAAACCGGAAACATATTTCTGCAGTTCTCGCGATGAGATCCTAGCGTTCGGTATAGTCTTGATGTAAGCTCTCGGCCACTGATTCTCCGTCTCATGTCTGACACCAATGACGACTACTTCGGCGACCATCGGATGTGTTAATAAGAAGAATTCGATTTCCGTCGGCGATACGTTCACTTCATTGCATTGAATCAGTTCTTTGAGTCTATCGGTTATGAAGAGTCGGTGCTCTTCGTCGTAGTGCCCGATATCGCCGGTGTGTAGCCATCCGTCGCTGTGCAGCGCTTCGGCGGTTGCGATGGCGTTGTTTCGATAGCCGGAGAATATTTTCGGTGACTTCACGCAAATCTCGCCCTTAATATTGGGACCGACACTCTCACCGGTGGTTAAGTCAATTATCTTTACCCTCACGTTCGGCGCCAGCTTTCCCGAACAGCCGTCAACGTATTCGGTCTTTTCACTTGTTAAAAAGTCGGTTATACCGGCGCTTTCCGTCATTGCATAACCTATTAGGTTAATTAAATATATGAACATGTTGTTATTTTTATTTATTAAAAAAACTAAATTAATGAATGTTTTACCTGATTTAATAATAACATTATGCTTGATAAACTCCCTGGCCACATAATCAGGAAATGCAGATCCAGCACTCCACAAGAGTTTTAACGTGGATAAGTCGTATTTTTCAAATGCCTTTCCCATTATCATACGTGTGCCCAACGCTGGGTTAATTACCATGATGTTTACATTGTACTTTGCAATTGAACTCAGCAGTAGGTCATCGTTGAGTTGGCTGTATATGACAATCGGTCGGCCCATACAGGCGAAGCCGAACAGAAACATAGCGCCGGATATGTAGCCGTTGGGCGCTATTTGTGCGAATGTAATGTCTTTCAAAAGTACAGACTTGTCGTAACCCAACGAATCAATGTTCGCCACAAAAGCCGAGTGCGATATCATTGCGGTTTTCGGCGGACCTGTAGTGCCGGAGCTCTGCAACATAAGACAGATATCTTCTTTTGGATCGACTGAAAAGTACGGAATATTCTCCAGTTTCTCATTCCGGCCCTCATTTAGCAGTTCTTTAAATGTGAGGTAATTATTGAAAACTCCGTCCAAAACAACGACTGTTTTCGCATTAAAGCTCTGATTGTTTTCAACGAAATTCTGGAAAACCTTTTCGATTACATCGGCTTTGCGTTGATTCACAAAAATATTGATTTCATCAATAGTTTCGAGAAATGTCTGAATTTTATATGTCGTGGCGTTAGGACTGATTGGGTATAGAGTTATGCCTAAGAAGACCGAAGCGAACGACACGATTGCGAGTTCTATACTATTGTCGGCGAAAGTCAACACAATATCCGATTTCCGAATCCCTCTTCGAATCAAAGCCTTCGCAACGCTATTAGCTCTCGCTATCAGTTCTCCGTAAGTGAGTCGCGAGTCGTCAGAAGCGTCGATCTTAAGTAAAATCATATTAAGCATTGATTATAGCGTTTGAAAACATTTTCGAAATACATACCAAAAATATTGAGTCTTTATTCACGTCCTGTAAGTGATTGCAAACATATTGAGCCAAAGATGCGTTCGGAGTCTCGTAATCCGCTTTCGCCGATCGAATCACCAGATTGTCGCACATTAAAAAATTTTATTAGTTTGTAAATTGCTATAAAATTTATTACTAAGTTTATTTTTCTACAGTAACAATTACGATAATTTTTAAATACTAACAATATTACAATTTTGTGGGAATAACTTTATCAGCAAATGTTTAATCTTGTTTATATTTGATTTCCTATAAGATATTTTATGTTGTTTCTAAACTTTATTTATTTAACAAGGTCAAATATTAGTTTTATACTTAATTGCTTAATTTAATTCAAAGCTGTCAATAGGCTGTATGACCCGATCTCCATACCCGGCCTCTCTCAGACACCCGAATACCTGTTATCTTCACTACTATCAACGCTGATGCCCACTGTCGATAGATTTTTTAAAATTTCCATGCAACTCTACTATTTTAACATTCTCTATATTTTACTCTGTATTAAGTGATAATATTTTTTATAAAATGCTTTTAATTATTTCTATTACCGCCAATTATTAAATTGACATTATAAATATTAGTTAAAAATTTATATTAATTGCATATCACATTACTTCAACAATTAAAAACTAAATTTATTGTTTATTTTATCTAAAATTGTTGATAAAATGTCTGATTAGTCTAAAAGTAAAAGATAAATTAATTCATTTATCAGCTTTAATAAGTTCGTCACTAATTAATTGTTTGTAATATTTTCGGTCGACTTTCCCAAAGTTTGTGCGCGGAATGTGATCGACGAACACGACTCCAGCCCTCAGTTGTTTTGTTTCGCCCAATGAGTCTAACAATTATTTAAAATATTACTTAAAATAGAATAAATTGATTTCAAAAATAATATTTGAGAGCAAAACCTGAAACATATTTCTGCAGCTCTTCCGCACTAACGCTCGCATTCGCTATAGTCTTGACGTAAGCTCTCGGCCACTGATTCTCCGCCTCATGTCTGACGCCGACGACCGCCACTTCGGCGACACTCGGATGAGTGGATAAGAAAAGTTCGATTTCCGTCGGCGACACCTTTACTGTATTGTATTTCATCAGTTCCTTCACTCTATCGGTGATATAGATGTTGTGCTCTTCGTCGTAGTGTCCGATATCGTCGGTGTGTAGCCATCCGTCGCTCTGTATTGCGTCGGCAGTTGCGGTCGGATTGTTCCGATAGCCGTTTATTATTTTCGGTGATTTAACACATATCTCGCCCTTCATATTAGGGCCGAGACTGGCGCCGGTATCCAAATCTACAACTTTTACCCTCACATTCGGTGCCGGCTGTCCTACACTTGCGGACACGTAGTCTGTCTTATCAAATGTTAAAAAGTCGGTAATAGCGGCGCATTCGGTCATTGCATAGCCTATCGATTAGAAATAATCATGATTAAAACATTAAATAATAAATAAATGTTAAAATAAATGTACCAATTTTAAAAATAAGTTCACGCTTGAGAAACTCCCTGGCCACATGATCGGGAAAAGCGGCGCCGGCACTGAACACGTACTTCAATGTTGATAAGTCGAATTTGTCGAATACCTGTCCCATTACCATACGAGAGCCGAGTAGTGGCGTAATTACGATAGTATTTACTTTGTATTTCGCAATTGAATTGAGAAGTAGTTCTTCACTCATTTGGCTGTATATGACAACCGGTCGGCCCAAACAGGCGTAGCCGAACAGGAAGGACGAGCCGGATATGAGGCCTATCGGAGCTAACTGTGCGAATATAAGGTCTTTCAGATGTACTGACTTCTCGTAACCCAACGAATCAATGTTCGCCACATAAGCCGAATGCGAATACATTGCCGTTTTTGGCAAACCTGTAGTGCCGGAGCTCTGAAGCATTAGACAAATGTCTACTTTCGGGTCGACCGGAAAGTGCGGAATAGTCTCTAGTTTTTCATTTCGGCCCTCATTTACAAGTTCTTGAAGTGTGAGGTAATTATTGAAAACTCCGTCCAAAACAACGACTGTTTTCGCATTGAATTTCTGATTGTTTTCAACAAAATTCTGGAAAACCTTTTCGATTACATCGGCTTTGCGTTGATTCACAAAAATATTGATTTCATCCAAAGTCTCGAATAGTCTTTGAATTTCGTAGACATTAGCCGCCGGACAGATAGGGTATAGTGTTATGCCTAAGAAGACCGAAGCGAACGATGCGATCGCGTGTTCTATACTGTTGTCGGCGAACGTCAACACAATATCCGATTTCCGAATCCCTCTTCGAATCAAAGCCTTCGCAACGCTATTGGCTCTCGCTATCAGTTCTCCGTAAGTGAGTCGCGAGTCCTCAGAGGCGTCGATCTGAAGTGCATTTATGTCAAGTTTTTAGTATGAGTTATAAAAACATATTTTTAATAAATAACCAAAAATATTGAGTCCTTATTCACGTCCTGTAAGTGATTGCAAACATATTGAGCCAAAGATGTGTTCGGAGTCTCGTAATCCGCTTTCGCCGATCGAATCACCGAATTGTCGCACATTTTCTTAAAAATTAAATTAATTATTTAACATAATTTTATAACTTTGTATAAAGTTAACCCATAGACAATAAGCCTGCTAATTTCTTAAATACACACAGTGATACATAGTGATAACTTTATCAATAATTGCTCTTGTTTATATTTGATTTTCTACAGTTTAAGATCTGTCTAAACTTCAAATGCTTATCTAAACTAAACACTTAACTGCTACTTAATTAAATTTATGGATTTTTAATTTAAATTTTTAATGTTTATAATTAATTACTAAATTACACTGTATTATAATTTATATAAATGTATTAACATTATATAGTATTAATTAAGGATGTACCTCTAAACAATTAACTTTAATCTAGATATGGTTACCATCTCTGTTTACCATTTAGATTAACATTGTATCTGTCATGTTTATGCTTAAATTAGGTACAATACAAAGTACATGGCATATTGTCAAATAAGCATAAATCTATCAATATTGTATATAGTAGTTTTTAAGTTTGTATCATAATTTGATAAAAATTCTAGATAAATTTAACATTCGACTTTGAAAATAGCAAAAATATACTTTGTATACTGTAACTTACTATGCACTCTTCAATTGAGTGAGTAAAACATTTAGTTGAATACTACTATGCATACTTATCGAAGTAAATTAAAGCATACTTTATTTCTGTTATAACAAAATACGATTTTATTAATTATGCATTACTAAATTTTTACAAATTAAAATTGTTTACTTACTTTCAAAACATTTTCTCGTGTTTTTTACTGAACACTTCTGATGAGAGTTTATATGTTTATAAAATCGAATTTAATTTGAAATATGAGTAGAAAACTAAATAAGTTTTTAATATGAGATGTGATTCGCATTCAAACCGATGTCTGCAGTGATTGCACGCAAACGTCGGTTCGGATGTGAAACTCAAAACCAAATGTTTGCTTAAATTCAACACGAATTCGCATTTCAGTCAAGAATTTTCGGCAAAATCTGTGATTAATTAGAAATTAGTTTTCGAAACAAATAAAAGTCAAACGAATTGATTGCAACAAACCTAGACTTCGACTGCATTTGAATGAATGCGTTTATGTCGGCGAAGACTCGCGCTATAACCGAATCTCTTTCCGCAGTCGCCATAATCGCAGCGAAAATCGTGTCGATTCGAGTGAACTCGCCTCTGATGTGCAGTCAAATCGTATTTCGTTATAAATCTCTTATTGCACTCATTATAGTCGCAACTGAACGGCCGTTCATTCGAATGACATCTGCGGATGTGTAGCGACAGAGCGAATCGCTTCGAACAACAGGTTTGTTTGCATTCAAATGCCTTTACTCCGGAATGAGTGCTCGAATGCAGCGTTAGTTCCCTTTTAGTGACGAATCGCTTCGGACAGTCATCGCATACAAAGTCTTTTTGCCCTAAATGTCGTCTCAAGTGATCACTCATTAGGCGTATCGTATGAAAGCGTTTATCGCAATCCGAATGATTGCAAACGAATCGCTTAACTCCGGAGTGAATGCGTTTATGAGATATTAAATGCGTTTTCGTTTTGAATGTCATATCGCAGTCGTTGTGATCGCATCGGAAGTCGCGCCGATTCGAGTGGCAGTTGTTTTGATGTGAAGTCAACTCATATTTCGTTTTGAATCGTTTATTGCACTCATTATAGTCACAACTGAATGGCCGTTCATTCGAATGCCGTCGGAGTATGTGATTCGACAAATCGCTTCTCTGAGCGAATCGTTTCCTACAATCGCTTTCATTGCATTCGAATGGTTTGTCTCCGGAATGGGTTCGCAAATGCACTAAAAGTTCCGCTTTAGTGACAAAACGTTTCGGACATTCGTTGCATTCAAACGGCTTTTGCTGTAAATGTTGTCTTAAGTGTTGACTCAAATTGGGTTTAAGATTAAAGCTTTTATCGCAATCCGAATGATTACAAACAAATGGTTTATTTCCCGAATGAATCAATTGATGTGCTCTCAGTTGAGATCGAAAGCGGAATCTATTCAGACATTCATCGCATTCGTGGTTTCGATGAAATGCTGTTTGTATTCCACAGAGGAAAAAATGCAGATTAAGTTAACCAAACAGTGCAGTCTATCGCTCCAAAAGTGGTAAAAGTGCGTTTGAGTGCTCTTTTGCAAAAATGATCTTGTTCACTCTGAATAGAGCACTCAACTGCACTCATTAGAAAACTATGAATGGTGAGTTTAATCACACTGTCAAGCGCATTTAAAAGCAGTATTTGTGTGTTTGAAAGTCGCTGTTCAGACAACACAAATGTTATGAAAAGTGCTATTAATGACACTTTTTAGTCAATATAATATATCGATTTATATATCGCTATTTAAACAGTTTTAGTGTATTTAAATGCCTTTATTTAATGTAATTAGTAAACATGATACTACATATATTACAATTTGTTTTCAATATATTAATCAATATACTGATACTTATTTAACAAATGGCTTAAAGTCATGATTAAAATACAATACAAATGTTAAAAATTTAAGCAAAAATTAATAACAAAATAGAGTTCATTATATGCATATCTAACTGAACTACGACTTCCGGTTATTTATACATTGCATAATAAAAATTACATTAAATTTATGATAAATTCAAACAACACTGATTAAAAAAATAATCGAACAATCGGTGTTTGCCTAATACCCGGCCATTTGGCGCAGGCACTTAAACGATTAGCGACGACCGTATATGTGTTACCAATCTGTTAATGCGAGTGACGTCTTGTCGCACAAGTAGCTCGGTTCGGGAGTCGCTACTTGAACTGGTTCTCTGCTCGCGTACAGGCCTTCTCTATGCCAGCCCTCGACTTTTTATACTGTGCAGATAATTAAGTATGTTAGTTTGCACTGATAAACAGCAAAATATCAATAATGATTAAAAACTGCTGTTCCGCAGCATACCCGGCCATTTGGCACAAGCACTTAAACGATTAGCGACGACCGCATAAGTGTTCACAACCTG
>JAQIXC010000816.1:0-19703 GCA_034697605.1 Metabelba pulverosa | reverse complement strand
AGATATATCATTGATAGAGGTTATAGAGACGTACAACAGTACAGATTTAATTAGGGTTGGGTTCTCGCTAATTGGGGCTCAGCGTATGCTCACAGTATACTGTGCTTTTCTGTTTATTGAGTTATAATTTCTTACAGTATATTACCGGTAAAAATTTCATATATTTAACATTTTATGCCTACACATAAAAACATACTAATTTAAACACGAGCATTTATAAGAATGTTTAACATGCAGAATAATGTTACCTCTAAGAATTATATTTTATTAATATTGAAATCTCAGATTAAAAAATAGACTAGCAAGCATATTTTAAGTTTAGGCATAATTAATTATTATTGCTAAATTTTTAATTACAAAATAGATTACACTCTTGAAAATAATTTGTGTATTACAGAATTGTAAAATATCTTAGTTAAATACTAACTAACATTTAACTTTGATACTAAAATAACTTAAATTTTAACAATTGTAAACGTTGTTACTGTAAATAAACTTATTTTTGCACATCATCAATACTAAAGATAACATGCTTATATCATAAAACATTTAATGCAACTCTATTATGGTGTTTTGGGTTTTGTTATCTATTTGTTCAAATAATAGTACACAGTACTTATTTTATGTTAAACCAAAATGTCAGTTTATCCAATTTTAAACCTAAATACATTTATAAATAATAAAACTCAAAAGGCAACTATTTATTTGTACATTGTTTATTTCATATATTTATTATTCTGTTCTATTATTCAACTATAATTTAAATTACTAAAAATTACTATTTTGCAAAATGAATAATAATGTTGAGCAAAAAATCTGTGCAGTTTGCGGTGATAAAGCAACAGGTCAGTACAAAAATTTATATTTTAAAAAATTGTATCTTACGATGTTAATTTATCAGGATACAATTACGGAGCACTGTCGTGCGTACCATGTAGGGTGTTTTTTCGCCGAGCCATTCTTGATAATCGGGTATTTTATTTACAAAATTGTTTCACTTAATTTGTCATGCTCAGTTTAATATTTCAAATATTTGCATAGAATTATTGTTGTAATTCCGAAAACAAGTGTATTATTGAATATAAGAACCGAAAGTCGTGTTCGAAGTGTCGTTTCGAGCGCTGTCTGGCCGTCGGTATGAAAAAAGTCAGTCAATCAGTAAATCATTATTTTTGAATTACAATTTTAACTTATGTTTAAAACTAATTTTTAGCAACTGGTGAAATATCCAAATAAGTTTAAATGTGACAAGACAAATACGAACACAAAACAAGATCTACCAATACAATTACCTGTAGATGAACAATTCAACATGGTATTATGCTTATCCAGCAATTCGAGTGATACGTACAACGAAAACAATTTCGAGTCAATAGTAAATAGAAATTTAAATTTTTTTATTATTAATAAATACTATAAATTACTATTAAACATTTTAATTTATCAAGGAAATTCTACCCCAGAAGAAAAAGCATAAATGTAACAAGATCAAAACTACAATAACAAATAGTTGCATGTGTTTATCATTCAGTGAATCAAGTAATTCGAGTGAAATTATTTCAGAAAATAATGCGATTATCGGCGCAAACAATGTGAGTGAAGATGCGCTCAATTGTGAGTCAATGCGAATACAAACGAACGCTTCGGACGAGAGTTTGGATAATATTTTAGAAAATATTCTTCAATTGAAAGCCGATTCTCGAAACGCCTTCTCAGCGATAGTGCGTCCGATGTGTGACTACAGCAACCAATTGACTGAATCGGAAGGATTGAAGTTAACCGAACTCTTGACCGCTACTCAACACTTTAAGCATAACTACAGGGTTAAATTTACTAGAAAAATGACTGACTACTGGTCGCTCCTTGTGCAATGCGCACCGATGATTGAGCAGTCATTGATTGACGGGGTGAAAATGTCTAACAGTTTGACCATGTTTAAAAATGCTTGTGAGGATGATAAAATAAAACTGCTTAATTACAATCTGCCAATAATTTGGGGAATGCGCTTGGTAAATTCCTATGATGTTATCAAGAAAGTTTGGCAATATGTCTTGGTAATTATATCATTTAGGTTATACTGTATGTAATTTATAAAATAAAATTAATAATCATTGCAAATTTGGCTGACTTTTAGCCAGATCAAAATTGTATCACCTGTACATCCGAAATTGTGCAAGATGTCAATGAACCATTATATAGATTATCTGAAAAATATCTTGATAAGTTTATATACGAGTGGAATTATGATGACATTTATTTAGGCTTGGTAAGTTTATTAAGATTGCTTAATTTTTCACTAATTATATTATGTTGATCTAATTTTAGATGACAGCAATTATACTGTTTAACCCAAACACACCTAACCTTAAGCATAAGAATCTGGTTAAGTGCGTATTGATAGACATTTATAACATTTAAACATTACATTTAATTGAATTATAAAGTAATACAGTCTAAGTGGATTTATGTAACATTATTATATTTGCAGATACGAACAGTGCGTTTACATGTATTTACTTCAACGCTATTTGCAATTGAAGTGTCAATCGGATAGCGAAGCAAAAGCGAAGTTTTCGCGAACGATGTGGTTTATGAAAATTCACCAAGATGTTTCGAAACAATCCACGGAATTTGCACTAAAATTTAAAAACAGGTTTATAAATCATGTGGGACCCTTACATCGTGAACTAATTGAAAGTTATTTATAAAAGTTTTAGTCATTACAATATTTGTAATTTTCATGTATATTTTATGTTTTATCAAGATATTTATATATGTGTTTGTGCCTTACACTGTATGTGTGTTACACTGTAATCATAAAAAAGAATACATTTAGGTTAATTAAGTTAATTTTCTAATAATTTAACAAAAATAAAATACATAATATTAATAAAATTCGTATATTTCTTTTTATTTGGAAAAATAATTATGTAACATTTAGAAAATTCAATAAATATTTTCATTAATTTTACAATTAAGAAAGCACATGAATTAATTGATTTTAATGATTGGTACAATCTAACGACCCAATAAAGATCCGTGTTAATATATGTGTTGCCAGAAATATTTTCTATAAAACATTTGAATAAAAACTTTAAAGGTTGTTTTCAACTAAATAACGCATGTAATAGTTATAAAAGCATTGATATTTTATTCTTGAGTAATAATTGAGTTCTATTTTTGGCTTTATGCTTTTTATACTGTACGTAATTAAAACGTGACATAATTATCATTATTTTTGCACTGAATATTAAACATCCGCACTTATAACAACATAACAAAACTTAGTTAAAGATGTAAATATTTTCTGTTTAATAACGTTTTAGTTCATTACATTGTATTATAAAATTTTGTTGCTAGCTGAAACATGGCAGAAAATGTTGACGAGAAATTGTGCGCAATTTGCGGAGATAAAGCAACAGGTTAAAACAAAATTATAAATAAATACAGTATTAACTAATATAAGCATAAAACTAACCTTTAAATAAATTTGCCAGGTTATAATTACGGTGCAATATCTTGCATGTCATGCCGAACATTTTTTCGCCGGATCGCCATAAATGATCAAGTAATAATTTTTAATATTCAAAATTCAACAGTTTAATTTAATTAATTTCACATTTTGTAGAAATTTAAATGTAATTTAAACGGCAATTGTGTTATTGATTCGGTAAACCGAAAGTCGTGTCAAAAGTGTCGTTTCGAGCGATGTATGGCCGTCGGTATGAAAAAAGTGAGTTAATAATAAAACAGTATAATTTAAATATCTGTACACTTTTATAATGGGTGTGAAATATTATCTAACTGTAGGAAATGATACAACAAAAATCAGTAGCAAGTTGCAACGAAACAAGTGCTAATATTGAAACAGGCATAGATGAGATCGAGAAAAGTTTTGTTAAATCAACAAGTTATTCAACTAATGAGGAATGCAAATCCAGTGAAATTAATTTGGAAAATATAATTAACGACTCAAACAATGTCATAGAAGATGCGCTCAATTGCGAGTCAATGCAAATACAAACTTATTGTTCGGACGAGAGTTTGGATAAACTTTTTGACAATATTTTCGAAACTAAACCCAATTCTCGGAACGCCTTCTCAGCGATAGTGCGTCCGATGTGTGACTACAGCAACCAATTGACTGAATCGGAAGGATTGAAGTTAACCGAACTCTTGACCGCCACTACACACTTTAAGCATAACTACAGGGTTAAATTTACTAGAAAAATGACTGACTACTGGTCGGTGCTTTTGCAATCCGCACCGATGTTTGAGCAAGCATTGATTGACGGGGCGAAAATGTCTAACAGTTTGACCATGTTTAAAAATACGTGTGAGGATGATAAAATAACACTGCTCAATTTAAACCTGCCAACAATTTTGGGAATTCGCGCGGTAGCTTCATTTGATATTATCAAGAAAGTTTGGAATTATGTCTTGGTAATTGTTTCATTAGATTATAAGTAAGTTATAAAATAAATATAATAATTAATGCATTCATTGACTTTTAGCCAGATCAAAATTGTATCACGTTTAAACCCAAAATTGTGCAAGACTTCAACAAACCATTACATAGATTATTTGGAAAATATCTTGATCAGTTTATGTACGAATGGGATTGTGATGACGTATATTTAGACTTGGTAACTTTATTAACATTGTTTAATTTTATAGTAAATAGCTTATAGTATAATGTTTTAATTTTAGATGACAGCAATTATACTGTTCAACCCAAACACACCTAATCTTAAACATAAGAATGTAGTTAAGTACGTCTTGATTATCTTAATAAAATAATTTTAGCATTTATGTTATTAGATTTAATTAAATTATAAAGTAATACAGTCTAATTGGATTTATGTAACGTTTATATGTTTGTCAGATACGAACAGTGCGTTTACATGTATTTACTTCAACGCTATTTGCAATTAAAGTGTCAATCGAATAGCGAAGCGAAGGCGAAGTTTTCGCGAGCGATGTTCTACGTGAAAATTCACCAAGATGTTTCGAAACACGCCACAGAATTTGCGCTAAAATCTAAAAACAAATTTATTGATCAAATTGGACCCTTACATCGCGAACTAATTGAAAGTTATCCATAAAAGTTTTATTCATTACAGTATATTTAAAATTTTATGCATAATTTATATTTAACGTTTTATCAACATACAGTATTTGTGTTTGTGTTTTACACATTATAATCATAACAAGACTGCCCAGTATTAAGTTAATTTTCTAGAAATTTAACAAATCAAAATATGACTGTATAACTTAATTCTTTATATTAATAAAATTCGTATATTCCACTTTATGCACAAAAATATCTATGTACCAATTAATAAATTTAATAAGTATATTGATTTTACAATAAAGAAAGTATATGAATTAATAATTTTCAATAATTGGCAAAAATCTAACTGCCCAATAAAGATACATGTTAAATAAATTTTGGCACACATACTTTACCGGTATATAAAACGTTTGAATAAGTTGTTTTTATCTAAATAACGTATGCTAATTATAAGGGCATTGAGATTTTATCCTTGAGTAGTAATTGAGTTCTAATCATAGCTTTATGCTTGTTACAATGTACGTAAATACAACGTCAGATTATTATTATTATTATTTTTGCACTCGATATTAAACATTCTCACACATAGCAAGCATAACATTTAGTTTAGCATGTAAATTTTGTTGTTGATAAAACATGGCTACAAATGTTGACGAGAAATTGTGCGCAATTTGCGGGGATAAACCGGCAGGTTAAAACAAAATAATAAATATTTAACAAAGTAAGCATGTAGCTAATATGTAATATAATATAATTCACCAGGGTATAATTACTCAGCGATGTCTTGTGTACCATGCCGAGCATTTTTTCGCCGGACCGTCGTAAATGACCAAGTAACTATTTTTTCATATTTAGAATTTAACATTTTAATTTAATTAATTTTACATTTTTTAGAAATTTCAATGTAATTTAAACGGCAATTGTATTATTGACTATAAAAACCGAAAGTCGTGTTCGAAGTGTCGTTTCGAGCGCTGTCTGGCCGTCGGTATGAAAAAAGTGAGTCAATCGTATAACAGTATAATTTAAATATCTGTACACTTTTAGAATGATATTGAAATATTATCTAACTGCAGGAAATGATACATCAAAAATCAGTAGCAAGTTGCAACAAAACAAGTGCTGAGATTGAAACAGGCATAGATGCGATCGAGAACAGTTTGATTAAATCAACATGTTCATTGAATTCAGAAAATATAATTAACGGCATAAACAATGGCATTGAGGATGAGCTCAATTGCGAGTCAATGCAAATACAAACGTATTGTTCGGACGAGAGTTTGGATAAACTTTTTGACACTATTTTCGAAACGGAATCCAATTCTCAAAACACATTCCAAGCGATAGTGCGTCCGATGTGTGACTACAGCAACCAATTGACTGAATCGGAAGGATTGAAGTTAACCGAACTCTTGACCGCTACTACACTGCTTAAACATAGACGAACGGTTAAATTTACAGCTAAAATGACAGACTACTGGTCGTTGATGCTAAAATCTTCACCGTTTTTTGAAGAGCAATTAATGAGCGGGGTTAAAATGTCGAAATGTTTGAGCATGTTTGCGAGAACATGTGAGGAAGATAAAATTACACTGCTCAAACAAAATCTTTCTACTGTTTGGTCGTTGCAATCTATGACCATGTTTGATGTTCAAAAACGAGTTTGGAAGTATATCCTGGTAATTTTACAATTTAATATTAATTATTTTATTATTGAATGTTAAAAGTTTCATATTAATTAATTTATTAATTTAATCCTGCCACAATATAGCCTAACCAACTTTGTCTAACGTATAAACCTGAGGTTATTAAACAGTATAACAATGATCTATATAAAATATCTGCTGATCTATTGGATCAATATTTGCGCGAATTCCAAGATGACACTGTTCGTTTGGACTTGGTAATTTACAGTACACTAAAAATTAGCTCTTATAAGTTACTATGATTTAATATTGATAACTTCGAATTAGATGTCAGCAATATCACTGTTCAATCCAAACATACCAAATTTAAAGCATAAGGAACATGTCAAGTAATACTCATTTAGATTAATGTTACATGTTTATTTAATTATATAAAATTATATTTTGATTAATTGTCAGATACGAACAGTGCGTTTACATGTATTTACTTCAACGCTATTTGCAATTGAAGTGTCAATTGGATAGCGAAGCGAAGGCGAAGTTTTCGCGAGCGATGTTCTACGTGAAAATTCACCAAGATGTTGCGAAACAAGCCACGGAATTAGCGCTACAATTTAGAAACAAGTTTATTAATCAAATCGGACCCTTACATCGTGAATTAATTGAAAATTATTTATAAAGTCATTACAGTATATGCAAAATTTCATGTATATTTTATGTTTTATCAACATACAGTATATGTGTTTTACATGTGATAATTATAAAGAATAAAAATACTGTATATTTTGGCTAATTAAGTTAATTTTTTACTTATTTAATAAATTGAAATATGACTGTATGCTTAATATTTATAAAATTTGTATGCACACAAATATTTATGTTACAATTAGTAAATTTAATAAATATGTTCATTAATATTACATTTAAGAAAGCATATGGATTAGTATTTTATAATAATTTGTTACAATCTAACTATTCAATAAAAATGCATGTTAAATATTGGCAAATAATTTTTACCAGAAATATTTTATATAAAATAAACGTTAACAGTTGTTTTTTTTAAAATTGCGCATTATATTTGCAGAGAAATATAATCGCGTACAATCGTATGTGCTAGTTATAAAGACGTTGATATTTTATCCTTGAGCAGCAATTAAATTCTAATTATGTTTTTGTTTTAAATGCACTGTGTAGAAATAAAATGTCAGATTATTATTATTATTATTGCACTTGATATTAACCATACTCACTTAGTGCAAAATAACAATCGGTTAAACATGTTAATATTTTTATATGTAATAGTGTTTTAGTACATTACAGTACGTTCTATAATAAAAATTTTAAAATCAAACATGGCAGAAAATGTTGAAGTGAAATTGTGTGCAATTTGCGGAGATAAAGCGGCAGGTTAAAACTAAATTATATATGCTTATAATAAATAAATACTTAATTAAGTAACCATGACACTAATATTTAATATATATCCCAGGTTATAATTACTCTGCAATATCTTGTGTATCATGCCGAACATTTTTTCGCCGGGCCGTCATAAATAACCGGGTAACTATTTTGTACTATTTAAAATTTTAAGTTTTCATTAAACTAATTTTACATTTTGTAGAAATATAAATGTAATTTAAACGGCAATTGTGTTATTAATTACATAAACCGAAAGTCGTGTCGAAAGTGTCGTTTCGAGAGATGTTTGGCCATCGGTATGAAAAGAGTTAGTTAAACATGATTATAAATGTATATATTTATCTGTGCACTTTTATAATTGTTTTGAAATGTTATTTAACTGTAGGAAATGGTAGATCAAAAATCAGTACCAAGTTGCAACGAAATGAGTTCTAATATTGATACAGGCCTAGACAATATCGAGAACAATCATATTAAATCAACATGTTTATTTAGTAAAGGAAACAAATCAATTAAAACTAATTCAGAAAATATAGTTAAAGACACAAACAATGTGAGTGAAGATGAGATGACTATCAATTGGGAGTCAATGCAAATACAAACTTATGGTTCGAACGAGAGTTTAGACAAACTTTTTGATAATCTTCTCGAAACTCAAAACACATTCCAAGCGATAGTGCGTCCGATGTGTGACTACAGCAACCAATTGACTGAATCGGAAGGATTGAAGTTAACCGAACTCTTGACCGCGACTACACTCCTTAAACATAAATACACTGATAAATTTACAATTGAAATAACGGACTATTGGTCGGTATTAATAAAATGCTCGCCGTTGATTGAGGAACAACTAATGAGCATGGTGAAAATGGCGAAATGTTTGAGCATGTTTACGAAAACATGCGAGGAAGATAAAATTACACTGCTCAAACAAAATCTTACTACTACATGGGCAATGCGATCTATGACCATGTTTGATGTTCAAAAACAAGTTTGGAAATATATCTTGGTAGTTTTAAATTAATTGTACGTTTAGTTTATTTATCTAATAATTTGATCATGTTACAATTTAGCCCAACCAGCTTTGTTTGACTTTTAAAACGGATGTCGTTAAAGAGTTTGACAACGATTTATACAAAGAATATACTGATCTATTGGAGCAATATTTGTGCGAATGTTCAGATGACGGCGTATATTTAGACTTGGTAAAATATTTTCATATTTGTTTCGCATACCTAAAATTTAATTATGTATTATTTTATATTAAGATGACAGCAATTTTATTGTTCAATCCAAATGCACCACATCTAAAACATAAAGAAACTATCAAGTATTAGTAATTCATATATAACTAACATCTATGTTATTTCAATATCTATTTTATTAAATTTAAAATGTATAAACTTGTGTTTTATTTCCAGATACGAACAGTGCGTTTATATGTATTTATTTCAACGCTATTTACGACTCAAATATCAATCGGAAATCATAGCTAAAGACAAATATTTGTGTGCCATGCAGTTTTTAAAAAAGCATCAAGGTGTGTGGAAAAAATTTGTTGAAAGTACCATGCCACATAAGTATAAACTTATTAACCATGCCGGTCCTTTGCAACGAGAGTTACACGATTTTTAATTTTGACTGTTTTACCAAGTAACTATAATTTAGTATGCTAGCATAGAATGTTTATTTCTAATTGTACAGTATTTAATGATAGAAATTTTGGATTCAAAAAATATGTTAAAATTTATGTCATTAACACGTAATATTTAAAAATTTATTTAACAAATTGATTCAAACAAATAAAATAAAGTTAACTCAATACGTTCAGGTTTGATGCAGAAAATAATGTGCAATGTCTAATTTTATCATATTAAATGCAACTTATAAATAAGATTTTTTATTTCATCTCATCGTGCATTAATGCTTGACTGTATTTTTCAATTATTATTTTTAAAATAGTACATAGTACATACATGTACAATAAAATACAATAATAGTATACATTAGAACTAGAAATGTAACATTTTTTAATTTAAAATTTATAAATCACTCAATTAAACTTTAACATAAATGTGACAATTTATAATGTATATTGTTAATTTTATATTATACATATTCATATATATTTTTAACTTGTAATTTTTTAACTATAACTAAATAAAACTCAAACTAATTTTAACTAAATAACGAACAATATATTCAAAAGTAATATGCAGTATTCACATAAAGTATGTATTAGATATAAAAACTTTGATTGTTAATAATCTTGCAGACGCTACGCTACTGTAGCATGATGTTTCTAATATTTATTATACAATCTGTAAGCTTTGATACATTATTATTATCCTTGAGAATTGATTAAGTTCGAATTTGACACGATTTGATACATTATCAGTATACTGTATATAAAAAATGTCAGAATATTATTATTATTACTGCAGTATATATTAAACAATTTCACTTATAACTTATATAGCAAACAGCATACAGCTAAACAAGCTAAGATTTTCGTGTTCAATGTTTTACTACATTACATTTTAAAATAAAATTTTGTTTGTTATTGAATGAGCATGGATAAAAATGTTGAAGAGAAATTGTGCGCAATTTGCGGAGATAAAGCAACAGGTTAATACAAAATTACAAATATTAATAATAAATAAATATTTAATTATATAAACATGTAACTAATTTGCAATATAATTTAACAGGGTATAATTACTCTGCACTGTCGTGTGTACCATGCAGAACATATTTTCGTCGAGCGGTTATAAATAAGCGAGTAAGTGTTTTATAATTTAAGATTTATAATTTATAAACATTAATTTAATTGAATCTTTCTTATTTTAAAGACATATGAATGTAATTTTAGCGGTAATTGTATTATTAATTACTTAAACCGAAAGTCGTGTCGAAAGTGTCGTTTCGAGCGATGTCTGGCCGTCGGTATGAAAAAAGTGAGTCTAACATAAATTATTACTGTATAAATAATGTCCGCGCATTTTATAATAGTATCAACATATTGTTTAACTGCAGGAAATGGTAGATCAAAAATCAGTACCATGTTGCAACGAGACAAGTGATAACATTGATACAGGCATAGACAATATCGAGAACAATCTTATTAAATCAACAAGTCATTCAACTAATGAGGAATGCAAATCCAGTGAAATTATTTTGGAAAATATACCTAAAGACACAAACAATGTCATTGAAGATGAGCTCAATTGCGAGTCAATGCAAATACAAACTTATTGTTCGGACGAGAGTTTGGAAAATATTTTAGAGAATATTTTTGAATTGAAAGCCGATTCTCGAAACGCCTTCTCAGCGATAGTGCGTCCGATGTGTGACTACAGCAACCAATTGACTGAATCGGAAGGATTGAAGTTAACCGAACTCTTGACCGCTACTACACATTTCAAACATGAATACACTGTTAAATTTACAACAAAAATAACGGACTATTGGTCTGTAGTTATAAAATGCTCGCCGTTAATTGAGGAGCAATTAATGAGAGGGGTGAAAATGTCGAAATGTTTGAGCATGTTTACGAAAACATGCGAGGAAGATAAAATTACACTGCTCAAACAAAATCTTCCTACTATCTGGGCGTTGCGTGTTATGGCCTTATTTGATGTTCAAAAACGTGTTTGGAAATATATCTTGGTAATTTTAAATTAATTGTTTTAAAATTTAATTTATTTAATACAATATGATATATGAATTGATCATGTTACAATTTAGCCCAACCAGCTTTGCTTGACTTTTAAACCGGATGTCGTTAAACAGTTTGACAATAATTTGTACAAAGAATCTATTGATCTATTGGAGCAATATTTGAGCGAATGCCAAGATGATGCCATATATTTAGACTTGGTAGAATATTTCTAGATTTGTTTAGACTGTAAATAAAATTAATAACGTTTTTCTTATATTAAGATGACAGCAATTTTATTATTCAATCCAAACGTACCAAATCTAAGACACAAAGAATCTATCAAGTATCAGTAATTTTTGTATAAATAACAATTATACTAATTAAATATTTATTTTAATTAAATATAACTGTATAAACTTGTGTTATATTTGCAGATACGATCAGTGCGTTTACATGTATTTATTTCAACGCTATTTACAATTAAAATATCAATCGAAAATAATAGCTAACGACAAATATTTGTGTGCCATGCAGTTTTTAAGAAGGCATCAAGTTGTGTGTAAAAAATTTGTTGAAAGTACTATGCTACATAAAGATAAACTTATTAATTATTCCGGTCCCTTGCAACGAGAGTTGCACGATCTTTAATTTTTATTATTTCAACAAGCAATTTTAATTTACAGTAGTAAGAATGTTTAGAATGTTTGTGAAATGTTTATGAAACTAGAATGCTTATGTTTATTTTTATTTAATGCTAAAAATATTTCACTTAAACAAAATATGTAAATCTTTAACTTGTAAAATTAAAATTAAATAAATATTACAAATTTTATTTTAAAAATGATTCTAATACACGAATTCATACTGTATAAAAGTTAGTCGAATATATTTAGAATCGATACAAAAAATAATGTATCGTATAAAAATTTATCATAAGAATTATGGCAAATTGTGTATAATTTGTGCTTTTGTTAATTATTGACTGTATATTAAAATATAATTTAAACGATGAAATAATTCTTAGTTACCTAAAATAAATTTAACACTAAAAATAATTAACATTTTAAATATGTGAGCGAGAAATATGCATTCTAAATTTGATACAGAATTTTTATACAAACTATAACTTTGAAATATTTAGTGAATTATCTAAACATTACTAACACTTTAATGGTTAAAATATTATTATTTAATTATTACATTTTGACGTTATTATTGTAAATAAAATTTTAAATAGCTTAGTACATTTTACGTAATATATAAACATGAGGAACTAGCTTAAATCCTTGAACATTTAATGAAATGTCAATAATAATGTTTTGGCTATTTTTGAACATACATTTGGTATACAATAAAATATGAATGTTACATTTTCTAACTTAAAAAATTAGAAACTTATTGCCTCAATCAAACTTTAACTTAAAAGTGACTATTTATACTGTAGATTGTTTACTGTTTATTTTATATGCTCAGTTATAATTTATATTATTATATTACTCTAATAATACTATATTGCGACATGAATAACAATGTTGAGCAAAGGATCTGTGCAGTTTGCGGAGACAAAGCAACTGGTTAGCATATTTATATCTCATTTTATATAAATTTTCCAAAAAACAAAACAAAATTCTGTTAAAATTTACCAGGATATAATTATGGAGCAGTGTCATGTGTGCCATGTAGGATGTTTTTTCGCCGAGCTATTTTAAATAGCCAGGTAGTTTATTTGCCTAATTGTTATTTAAATTCCTAAGATTAAGTTTAACATTCATTACGTCCATAGGATTATTACTGCAGTTTTGACAGCAATTGTATTATTGAATATAAGAACCGAAAGTCGTGTTCGAAGTGTCGTTTCGAGCGCTGTCTGGCCGTCGGTATGAAAAAAGTAAGTTAAACAGTGAAACATTTTTTGAATAAAATGTTAAAATTATGTTTTTAATTTTATTTTAGCAATTGTTAAAAAATGCGGATGAGTTAAAATGCAGCAGGTCAAAAACAAATAGAACGCAAGAACTGCCTACACAACTGACCAAAGACAAAAATTCTGACATGTTATTATGTTTATCAAGCAATATTAGCGCAAATAATAATGAAAACAATTTTGATTCTCTAGTAAATATAAATTTATATTGCTTACATTTTGTTTAAAAGTAACAAGCATAACTTTTTATTTAATTTAGGAAATTATACTTCAGGAGAAAAATCACAATTATAACGAATTAAACCAGATCAATAGAATTATAATAGATATTACAGATAGTTGTTCTGAATCAACATGTTTATCGATTAGTGTATCAAGTAATTTGAGTGAAAATATTTCGGAAAATAATGCGATTATCGGCGCAAACAATGTGAGTGAAGATGCGCTCAATTGTGAGTCAATGCGAATACAAACGAACGCTTCGGACAAGAGTTTGGATAATATTTTAGAAAATATTTTCGAAACGGAATCCGATTCTCAAAACACTTTTGAGCCGATAGTGCGTCCGATGTGTGACTACAGCAACCAATTGACTGAATCGGAAGGATTGAAGTTAACCGAACTCTTGACCGCAACACAACATTTTAAGCATAACTACATGGTTAAGTTTACGACAGAACTGACCGACTACTGGTCGGTACTTAAGCATGCTGCACCGATGTTTGAGCAGTCATTGATAGACGGGGTGAAAATGTCGAAATGTTTGACTAAGTTTAATAATGCGTGTGAGGAAGATAAAATTACACTGTTAAAACAAGGCCTACCAGTAATTTGGACATTGCGCTTGCTAGATGGTTATGATGTTAACAATAAGGGCTGGACATATATCTTGGTAATTATTGCACCTAAGCTGCAGTCAAATTATTATAATTAATTTATATTACAATGCAAATTCGTATATTTAAGCCAAATTACAATTGTATCACGTTTAAATCCGACATCGTGCTAGACGTTAATGAACCATTATATAGAAACGTGGGAAAATATCTAGATCAATTTATGTACGAGTGGAATTCCGATGCTGTATATTTGGACTTGGTAATTTGAGTTAAATAATTTAATTTTGACATATTTATAATTATCTTGTTTTAGATAACAGCAATTATACTGTTCAATTCAAATACGCCAAATCTTAAACACAAGAATCTGGTTAAGTACGTAGTTGACTATTTTATCTTGTATAAATAATATTAATTGTTACTAAATTAGTAAATTATATATTGTTCATGAATTGATCATGTTTAATTTGTTAGATACGAACAGTGCGTTTACATGTATTTACTTCAACGCTATTTGCAATTGAAATGTCAATCAGACAGCGAAGCGAATGCAAGGTTTTCGCGAGCGATGTTTTACGTAAAATTTCACCAAGATGCTTCGAAACAAGACATGGAGTTTGCGTTAAAGTTTAAAGATAAATACTTTGATTATTTGGGGCCATTACACCGGGAAATGATTGAAAATTATGTTTAATAGTTTTGTTAATTATACATGTAATTAATTGTATATTTTTGGTTTATTACATGATTAACATATTAAACCGAACACTTTGGTATAAAATTTTTTATTGATTTGTACTTGGTAAGTTATGCTAATTCTTAATTTGATGGTAGCGGTTTTATTTTTCGTAAACAGTTTATTTTATAAATATTATAATATTTTTAAAAATAGCATTGTATTTTAACTAAATGTAATACGTTTATTATAATTATATATATAAATATAAGCAAGCTGATAATAAATGAACACAATGTAAATAGTAAACATACTGTGTATTTGTAAACTCACATCTTTTAAAATTAATGAACATAAATATCACAACTGGTTTTTACTTAAATGATGCAATGTATAATATTTGTACATGTACATCTTTATGATAGTTATAAACACTTTGATTTCTTATCTTTGAACATTGATAAAAAAAATATCAATTGTGGACTTTTGACTTTAATGTTTTTCAATGCTTGTATTATTAAATTATACTGTACATAAATAAAATGTCAGATTATTTGTATTAAACTTGATATTAACAAATTTCATCTAAAGTAAAATAACAAAAAACTAAACAAGTTAAATAAAATATCATAGCTTTAATTGTAAGCATGGCTAAAAATTTTGACGCAAAATTATGTGCAATTTGTGGAGATAAAGCAACAGGTTAAAACTAAATTATAAATATACAAAATAAATAAATATTTATCAAAATAAGTAATTAACTAATATGTAATATAATTCACCAGGATATAATTACTCCGCAATATCTTGTGCATCATGCCGAACATTTTTCCGCCGAGCCATCATAAATAACCGAGTAATTCTATTCTACAGAGTACTATGCAAAATTTATTACAAAGCTTTTATATTTATATTATTAAGGCATATAAATGTCATTTCAACGGAAAATGTATTATTAATTACGTAAAACGAAAGTCGTGTCAAAAATGTCGTTTCGAGCGATGTCTGGCTATCGGTATGAAAAAAGTGAGTCTATTGTATAACAGTATAATTTAAATATCTGTACACTTTTATAATGATATTAAAATATTGTTTTGCTTTAGGAAATGGTAGACCAAAAATGTGTACCAAGTTGTAAAATAACAAGTGCTGAAATTAAAACAGGCATAGATGAGATCGATAAGAGTTTTGTTAAATCAACATGTTTATTGCTTAATAAGTCAAACAATATAAGTGCAAATAATTCAGAAAATAATGCGATTATCGGCGCAAACAATGTGAGTGAAGATGAGGTCAATTGCGAGTCAATGCGAATACAAACTTATGGTTCGGACGAGAGTTTAGACAAACTTTTTGATAGTCTTCTCGAAACTCGAAACACATTCTCAGCGATAGTGCGTCCGATGTGTGACTACAGCAACCAATTGACTGAATCGGAAGGATTGAAGTTAACCGAACTCTTGACCGCAACTACACTGCTTAAGCATAAATACACTGTCAAATTTACAGTTAAAATGACGGACTATTGGTCGCTGATAATAAAATCTTCGCCGTTGTTTGAAGAGCAACTAATGAGCGGGGTGAAAATGTCGAAATGCTTAAGTAGGTTTAAGACAATTTGCGAGGAAGATAAAATAACACTGCTCAAACAAAACCTCGCTCCTGTTTGGGTGTTGCAATCTATGACCATGTTTGATGTTCAAAAACGCGTTTGGAAATATATCTTGGTAATTTTACGATTAAATTAATTACAATTGTGTCAATTAATTTATTAATTTATTCTTGCCACAATTTAGCCCAACAATCTTTGCCTAACTTTCAAGTCTGAGATCCTAATGCAGTGTAACAATGATCTGTACAGAATATCTGCTGATCTACTGCAGCAATATTTGTGCGAATTCCAAGATGATATTGTTTGTTTGGACTTGGTAATTTACAGTACACAAAAATTAGTTTTCATACTAACATTTAATATTAATATTTTCGAATTAGATGTCAGCAATATTACTGTTCAATCCAAACATTCCAAATTTAAAGCATAAGGAACTTGTCAAGTAATGCTCATTAGGATTAATGTTACATGTTAATTTAATTAATTAAAAATATGTTTTGTTTATATTTGTCAGATACGAACAGTGCGTTTACATGTATTTACTTCAACGCTATTTGCAATTGAAATGTCAATCGAAAATTATAGCTAGTAACAAATATTTGCGTGCTATGCAATTTTTAAAAAATCACCAAAATGTGTACAAAATATTCGTAGAAAATACCATGCTGCAGAAAGATAAACTTATTATCAGTTCGGGTCCTTTGATACGAGAAATATACGATTTGTGATTTTTATAGTTTTAACAAGTTATATGAATATTATAGCATTTCAATTATTTAAAGTTTTAATTTTATACATTTAAGTTTTAATAAACACAATGTAAATTGTTAACATGCTTTATATTTGTAAGAAAACAACTTTTGTTAAAATGTAATTTTTGTAAAAATTAATATTAAAAATTGTTTGTAACTAAATGATGCAAGGTATTTATACATCTTTGTGATACAGTAATTACAGTATAAACACTTTGATTTCTTATCCTTGAACATTGATAAAAACCTCAATTATGTACGTTTGACTTCAATGCTTGTTTGATGTATTTTTAAATTATACTGTACATAAATAAAATGTCAGATTATTTTTATTATTGCACTTGTTATTAACCAGTTTCATCCAAAGCAAAATAGCAAAACACTGAAACAAGTAATATATTTTTTTTATCCCTTATACTATATAGTGAAGTTTCATTTGTAATTGAATAAGCATGGCCAAAAATATTGAGGCGAAAATGTGTGCAATTTGTGGAGACAAAGCAACAGGTTAAAACTAAATTATCAATATACAAAATAAATAAATATATACCTATACAAATAATTAACTAATATTTAATATAATTCACCAGGATATAATTACTCCGCACTGTCTTGTGTATCATGCCGAGCATTTTTTCGCCGAGCCATCATAAATAACCGAGTAATTATATTCTACTATGTAAAATTTTAAACCTCTAATTTAATTTATATTTCTATTATAAGGCATACAAATGTAATTTCAACGAAAATTGTATTTTTAATTACTTAAACCGAAAGTTATGTCAAAAGTGTCGTTTCGAGCGATGTCTAGCCGTCGGTATGAAAAAAGTGAGTTAATAGTAAAACAGTATAATTTAAATATCTGTATACTTTTATGCCTATTTATTCAGTTTTATCAATATAAAAAATATTACTTAACATAGGAAATGGTAGACCGAAAATGTGTTACAAGTGTCAAAATTGTGCCTAAAAAGAACATAGATGAGATTAATAACTGTTTTGTAAAATCACCATGTTTATCGCTTAGTAAGTCAAACAATTTGAGTGCAAACATTTTAGAAAATAATGCGATTATCGGTGCAAACAATGTGAGGGAAAATGAGCTCAATTGTGAATCAATGCAAATACAAACTTATGGTTCGGACGAGAGTTTGGATAATATTTTAGAGAATATTCTTGAATTGAAAGCCGATTCTCAAAACACATTCTCAGCGATAGTGCGTCCGATGTGTGACTACAGCAACCAATTGACTGAATCGGAAGGATTGAAGTTAACCGAACTCTTGACCGCAACCACACATTTTAAGCACAAATACACTGTTCAATTTACAATCGAAATTACAGACTACTGGTCTGTAATAATAGAATCTTCTTCCATAATTGAGGAGCAATTGATGAGCGGGGTGAAAATGTCGAAATGCTTGAGCATGTTTAAGAAAATTTGCGAGAAAGATAAAATAACACTGCTCAAACAAAATCTCGCTTCTGTTTGGGCGTTGCAATCTATGACCATGTTTGATGCACAAAAACGCGTTTGGAATTATATCTTGGTAATTTTATAATTGGACTAGTTCTAATTATTCTAATTTATTAATTTAATCTTTCTGCAATTTAGCCCAACCAACTTTGCGTAACTTTTAACCCAGACATTGTTAAGCAATGCAACAATGATCTATATAAAATATCTAATGATCTACTGGAGCAATATTTGTGCGAATGCCAAGATGATACTGTGTGTTTGGACTTGGTAATTTACAGTACACTAAAAATTAGTTCTCATACTAACATTTAACAATGATATTTTCGAATTAGATGTCAGCAATATTACTGTTCAATCCAAACATATCAAATTTAAAGCATAAGGAACTTGCTAAGTAATGCTCATTTAGACTAATATAACATGCTAATTTAACTAAATAAAATTACATATTATATTATTTTTAGATACGAACAGTGCGTTTACATGTATTTACTTCAACGCTATTTGCAACTGAAATGTCAATCGAAAGTTATAGCTAATAACCTGGGAAGTAAATCGGATGGATTTTGACTCTAAATAGCCCATACTAGCATTATATACGCCTTCACTTTACGTGTAAA